>CM056729.1:58635622-58749787 GCA_029844215.1 Przewalskia tangutica | reverse complement strand
CGATCCTCGCTAGGATCTCATTTCAAAGCCATTGGGAGCTCCATTCCGTCTGAGGCTTATCTTTTGCATGTTACTCCTCGAGTCCTGTAAGTTCTGTGATCGCTCAGTGGGTATGGCGGGCCTGCCCCGCATAGGGGCTTGGTTGGCAAATCTAGAGGTCCAGTGACTGCAGCGCTAAGGTGGTTGTAAAAGGATTAAACCGTTCGTGTTTTATGATATACCAAGGCAACTGCTTGGTCGCTGGGTCGCGAATTATTATATTCTCATTTCATGTGTAAAGTTTTTATTTCACGGTTTTCTCGACAGTATCACTAGTAGTGCCCGGTAAGTGCAATGACGCCCGATTTTCGGCCGTATGCTGCAAAACTATCGAGCGCTTAATCTCTGGCGAAAATTGTCTTCATGCATCGTGCAGTAGAAGTTCGATTATCGATGTGTGGCACCACATCTATAATCGAGGCTAAGGACATTTAGGATTGGTTTCATTCTTCTCATTCCGAGATCGCACCTGTAGTCATGGATAAGACGACCCTCCGACATACTTCGCTTTTACCGCTTATGCTCCGCGTAAGGCAACGGCCTGAATGGGCAAGTGCGCAGAGGAGTCATGAGTAGAGCAGCGGCAGAGACCACAAGACTGAGCCTCCATCCCGCACCGGAGCAGGAGATGAAGTTAAAGCGAGCCGAGCCCGCTTAACGGCCGTGGTCAGGCTGGGATTGAGGATAAATTTGGCCGGACGCAGTAGCTCCTAAGAGCACCAGCCGTTCACCCTAGATCGTATAGTTCGAGGCTACGGATTTTCCGAGTTGGCCGCCAGAGTTTTACGGGTCGAGGCCGAGGATGATCCGCAGAGTTCATCCGGCGATTCTGCGGACGCTGAGAGTGATCAAGGCATCGGAGATCGAGCCTGCGGTCTTAGGTTCACATCAATCGCGTGATACCGCAGCCGATCGTTTGATTTCGGGAGCCGTCCAGTGAGAGCATGCACTTCCAAATGTATGGAACGAAGTTCTCGTAAGCCTTTCTTGCACATTTCTCGCCTCCTGCATTTGCGAGGTTCGGGCCGGCGATTTTTGGTGTTACAGAAGCCGCGACGGTCGAGTACAATGTGAGTTCGACTCATTGGCCTGCACGCCTCCAGTTAGTAGCTTGTATGGAGGATCGAGTGCACCGATATGTTACAGTGGCTCGGCGATTGCCTTGCAGAGTTGTTCGGTAGCTCTTCACCGGCACGGACATCGCGCACGCAGCGATACACTGACGCGGCGAGCGGATAAATCGACGAATGACTGTGCAGCAAGAGGCCGCAATGCCAGGTCCTTTGGTGACTTTCGAGGCTGACCGCCTCGAAGCAGACTAGTTATGTACTCCACAAGACAGAGTGGTCCTCCACAGCCTTTCGACCTTTCGATATTCGCGGCAGCCTGGGGCTCCTGTGTTTCAGATTTCGCGGCAAGGAGTGCTCGCGGACGAGGTTGCCCTTGTCTCGGTGGCCGCCAGGGAAAGCTTCATAAGGGAGGTCGCACTTAACTCGAGATTGTTATTTTTGCGCCAACAAGGCCATCCGCAAGAGATCGTCCACTGTGGTTAGATCGTAGGATAGCAATGGACTACCAGAGCGGCTATGGTTCTTCACCTTCCACAGCCAGCAGATGTTAGTACACCTAAGGCCCCGAGGTCGCGTGGAGTTCCTAGCTTTAGCGGTCCTCAACCGCCTAGTTTGTGTATATCCTTAACCTCTAGTTTTGTTTGTATTGATGTTGTTGATGTGTTTAATGTTATGTTTGGATAGCTTTGTGCTAAAATGTGATTTAGAAACCAAGCAGCGTTAGTGAAAAGGGTAAGTCCCCTGGTAGTGCGAGATGGAAGTGGTAGCTATGACGTGGAATAGTAAGATTGTTCGGACGGAACAAGAGTCAGCGATTCGGGGTGCCGAGGACCATTTATGGGTCAACCCGTAACCCGTTTTGGGGTGGGCTCAGTTCTGGGTGGTCCCGCCAGCGGTAGGGTCACGAGGGTGCTAGGCCCAAGTTTAGACGACCATCGATGCAGTTCGTGGACGCGCTCGATCGAATCCGTTCGTGAAGGCCGGAATGGCCTCAGGGAAATCGAGGTTGCGAGATGACCAAGCTCGAGGTAGTGACTCGAGGTTGGAAACGTAAGCGCTGATGTGTGGTACGGATACCAGAACGAGTTCGGTGTTCGTGGAAAGTACTACGAGAGCGGAGAAGTGAACGCAGGTTTCGTGGCAGCGCGGCATGATTATTTCGCACGATAGCGCTGAAGACTATACCGACACCGCTTGTTTTGAGACCTTCAAGGAACATTCGACGAATGTTTCTAAGGAAGAATGTTATACCTCAGATTTGCAGTATGTGCGTATGGACGACGCACGTAAATTTGAGCCTTGGTTAGGCATCGATTCGAAATTTGGGCACAAGTTGCCGTAGAGTCGCTTTCGACGAAACGCTTCATTGCTTACGTTGGGAAAATTCCGGCATGTCATTTAAAATTTAAGGATTTTTCCGAGAGGCGAACATTTCGGACCAACGTGGGCGATATGTGTCACCTCACATTGGAAGCAAGCTGGGAAGGTTGACGATTGGGCCCAAAGAGAGCCTGGTTGGCCTCGCCGTTGGCTCTCTTGTGCCTTGCTTTGCTGCTTGTTTGTGGAGTGTTTTGTGGAGTAGGGTTGCACTCGCTCGATCTTGGCCTTACACTTGCCTGGCACATGGCTTGATCTTGGCCATCAGTTGGCCTTTGGTTTTGCTATAAATACCTCTCTTTGAAGACTTCTTCATCCACTCTTCACTTGCCTAAGTCTTGAGAACCCTCCTCCTCTTGTCGACTCGCCCAAGAGCCCCTCTCCTTGTGGGCCTTTGGCCGAAACCTTCCCTCTTGAGCCTAAAGCCGAGAACACCCCTCCCTGGGTGTTGTTCTCGTGCTACCAACTTTTGTGGTATTGAAATACTCCTCCAAGTATTGTTATAATGCCCAAAATACCTTAGCCTTATACCTTGTAGTATTCCAAAGTTACCTCTATACGTAGAGTCCGAATACTACTCATGTCCTTTTAGTCTCAAACCGAAACCCAAGGAAACCTTCACCGCTGGTTGAAGTTTTGGAGTAGAAGTTGGTTAGAACTTCTAAGGGTTGTTTGGAGCACTGAGTGTGAGCTAAACCTCGCTCAGCGCGACATTATACTCGGATAATTTTGGGCTTATCGAGGTAAACCTCATCGTTCTTCTATTGTAATTGGAAATTACATGTTTTAAGAATATATAGTTGAAGTATACTATATATAGAACTATACTTAGTAATCGTGGCAATGTCTTTTGACTTAAGCCCAAGAATTAAGAATCAATCGTAATTACATAGATCAGACATGAGACTGTGTAGTATTATCGTAGTAGAATTGTACACGTCCGCTAGGCGTGTAAAACCTCTCGCTTGCAGCCATTTCATGGCCGGCGTATAGAAGGAGATTTACGCTATGGCGGGGGAGGCGCCGAATTTTTTGTAGTATGGAACGATGAGATCTAGATGTTAATAAGCGCTGTGGCCTTATAGGTCAAGTACTACGCAGGTGCGATCTACGTGGCTAAGGAGTAGCCGACGGTTTGAAGCATTGGAGCGCTTTGCTAGTAATCGGCACTGCCGCGAGGTATGTGAACTCTTCCTATCTCTTCTAGCATGATATGTGTGAACTATGTATACGGTAGACGCATACGTGTTAATCGTGGTTTCGATTGTCTTAAAATTAAAGTGCTAAGTTATAACGCTTTATGGGAAGTTGGTTATAACGCCATGTAGGTAAGAAAATACTTTGTGGTTTTAAAAGGTAATCACGGAATTATAACCGCATTGTTATAATAAAGAACTGATGATTTCAAAAGATTTATAATCGCTTTGAAGGAAGAGTAACACTTGGTTTTAAAGGTTTTAAAAAAAGTTATACTAGCTTTATGGGAGTTAGGTATAATGTCTTAAGAGAGGTAAAGAAAATGGTTTACTAATGTTAGAAGTTAAGAGACTTGATCTTATAAGATAAGAGACTTAACTTATTTGTTTTAATGTGAACGCTAGTGAAACCTCATTCATGAGTAATGAGTACTTGGTTTTATTTAAAGGGATAATGTTTACAGATTTGAAATCCTAACGTATCGACGCATCACCGTGGCAATAAGTTAATAAAAGGAAAATGTATTAAATAATGATGAATTGTATTAAAACCAGAGAAACCTCCATCTGCAGATAGTAGAAACTAAGATGAGACAAAATGATATACATTTTCTAGATCACGGTTCTTTGTAATAAGAATGTTGTAAACAAGAATAACCTACTCTCACGTAAGACATATATTACTCAATTGTTCTAAAAAGAATCAAGTGATTAAGTTTATGAACTACGAAACCATTTGAAAACGAAGCTTGAAAGTTATTAAACTAGGCAAACCGAACTTAGGAAAAGAACGTTGTTACTTGATTTTGAAGGAATGTGGGTTGGTCATTCTAATACTACGTATCGGGTGACTTTGATAAAAGTAATAGATCTCTTTAAAGGGATTTAACGACGAGTACTTTAGGGTTAAAAACCCGACTTTGGCATAAAATGAAAGTAACTTGAGTCAGGTAACTTGTCACGCTTGTTGTGTAACTTGCCTACGCTTGTTGCGTAATCAGCATTGTTGCGTAACTTGCCTATGCTTGTTGTTGTAACTTGCCTATGCTTGTTGTTGCGTAACTTGCATGCCAGTAGTGATAGCCTTGGTTGTGCAAGAATTGTTATTTATGGACTAGCTCTCATGAGGTTTCTTCGTTAAACGCCTTGTCCTCGGTGGTCGGCTCGTGACTTGCCCGCCTCACGGATGATTCGGCCTTGGCACCGGAGTACCCTCCGACTTGCCGGCTCGATTATAGTGACGGTCTCGTGATACGCTGGTCCCCGGTGGTCACCAGACTTGCTCCTCGCCTACGTGACCGCCTCGTCTCCGAGTCGGCTCGCACTTGCCCCGTGACGGCCGTGTTTTGGTTGCATTGTATTATTGGTACGGTCGGATCCGGTAGTTATACGGTATCAGACGGTTTATAACGGTGGGACTCGTGTTCATGTATAATCCTTGGTATTGTTATATCATAAAGCCGCAGCCGAGGAAGAAATTCCACGCACGAGTGATGATTTGGAGCGCGAGTCCTCGTCTTGAATCGTTATATGTTATATCTTGTAGTTTGGTCATCATACATGTCTCCCGCTTTATATAGACTATTATGATTTCATTTACAGATTTACAGCACATACTCGTAGCTGTCAGCAAGCCGAGGTGAGGTACATCGCATTGTCGATCCCCGCGTTTAGGATCTCATTTCGCTTGGGAGCTCCATTCACGGAGGCTTATCTTTGGTATGTTACCCCCGAGTGCGTAAGTTCTCATCGTTGGGGTATATAGCGGGGCCGTCTGGCCATAGTTGTTGTATAAATCTTAGAAGTCTGTATCAGCTGTTGTGGGCGGTTGTAAAAGGATTAAACTGCTCAGTTTTATGATATATCAAGTGCAAATCGCTTTGGTTGCTTGCTTAATTATTATATCTCATTTCATGTGGTAAAGTTTTTATTTCACTGGTTTTCTCTGATGTTGTATCACTAGGGTGCCCGGGGTAAGGCACTGGCGACGCCCGATTTTCGGCGTCACAGCTTATCATTCATGTCTCCCGCTTTTATAGACTATTATGATTTCATTTACGATTTTATAGTTTCACATACTGGTACTGTTGTCAGATCGACTCCTTCGGCTGCGTTCACGCCGCAGTAAGTACTACGAGTCGCCGATCCGCTTATGGATCACCTTCAGATCGGGAAGCTCCGTTCCGGAGGCTTATCTTTGGCAGTTTCCACGAGCTGTAGGTTCTTGACATTCAGGGTATGGCGGGCCACATCCCGTCATAGTTGTTATTTCTCTTAAGTGCAGAGTAATTGTGGCGGTTTGTAAAGGATAACTGTCGGTTTTTACGTATATACCAAGGCAACCGCTTTGTTCAAGCGTTTATTTATCACATCTCTTGATCCATGTCTATGCATGTTTAAGTTTTTATTTCACGTTTTTCTCTCGATGTATGTATCACTAGGGTGCCCGGTAAGGCACGATGCGCCGGTTCGGGCGTTACAAGTGGTATCGAGCGCTTAATCCTCTGAAGGTGTCTGCACCGTGTCTAGTAGAGTCTTGATTATCGGTGTGGTTGCGCTACATCTATAATCGTGAGGCTATAGGACATTTAGGATTGGTTTCTATTCTTCTCATTCCGAGATCGTGCCTTAGAAAGTGTTGTAAGTCGGACCCTCTCGACGTATCTCGCTTTTACTCGCTATGCTCCGTATGGCAACCCGCCTGGGAGGCAAGGCAGCAGAGAAGCGAGTGGCAAGTAGCGGCCTCTACAGAGACCACAGACTCGAGCCTCCAGTCCCACAGCCCGAGAGAGACGGGTTACAAGAAGATGGCCCGATTGACGGCTGTGGTTGTAGCGACTTGAGGATAAGCCGGACGCGGCAGTTCGATCCCAAAGAGGCACCCGTAGATTCACCCAAAGCGAGCGATTTTAGACTACGGATTTTCCCGAGTGTAACCCGCCGTAGTTTTATGGGTCGAGGCACGAGGATGATCCGCAGGAGTTCATCCGGCAGCTACGACCACGAGGTGATCAAGGCACGGAGACCAGTCGCTGGTCCTAGGTTACGGCCAGTGCGTGGATACCGCGTCGATTGGTTTGATCTGGCTGAGCCGCCTGGGAGAGAATGCACTCCGCTTTATGGGGCGAAGTTCTCAAAGGCATTTCTTGCACACTTCTTGCCGCTGCAGATGAGAGGTTTCAGCCGGCATTTTTGGTGTTGCGCGAGCCGCGCACGGTTCGAGTACAATGGAGTTCGACCATTGGCGACGCCCCGCGTTAGTAGCTAGTATGGAGGACCGAGTGCACCGGAGCATGTTATGGTGGCACGATTACCAAGAGAGTTGTTCAGCGTGAGCTCTTCACGGTGACGGACATCGCCCGCACGCAGCTTTTTATGCACTTAGGGGTGAGGCGGAGAAATCGGCGGAATGACCAAGGTCGCAGAAGAGGCGAATCGCAGGTCCTTTGGTGATTTTCGAGGCGGACCGCCAAGAACAGACTAGTTATGCGCCTCCGCCAAGATCTGAGTGGTCCTCCACAACCTTCAGAGCATCCAGAGTTTTGAGCGGTCGGGCTCGAGGGTTCCGGGACGAGAGAGGTGGTAGCCACCGCCACCCTTACCTGCGGATGGCTGTGGTAGACTCCACGATGGAGAGTGCGGCTAGTCAGGGAGTTTGTTTTACACGCGGCCACCGCCATTTTGGAGAAATCATCCGACTGTGGTAGCGCTGCAGTGATAGCACAGACTACGGATCGCCATGGATTCTTCACCTTCCATAGCTAAGCGTAATGTTCACACCGGCGGGCCACTGTAGAGAATCGCGAGTTCTCAGATTTAGCGGTCCTCGAACCGCCTATGTGGTATATCCTTAACCTCTAGAGTTTTGTTTGTATTGGTGTTGTGATGATGTGTTTTGTTAGGATAGCTTTGTGCTAAAATGTGATTTAAAAAACCGGTTAGTGTAAAGGGTAAGTCTCAAAGTAGGAAATGATGAACCTTAGAATATTACATTGAGACCTTAGATGTAGGCCGTCTTGAGTACCAGATTTTGCAAGTGATCCTTTGTCTGAGTGCATTTTTATGCCTAGGGCGTTTGGTGTGACAAAGTCCCGGTAGTGTGATATGGAAGTGGTAGCTTTCATGACTGTAGAGGTAAGATTGTTCGGATCGAGAAACTAGAGAGTCGGGCGTAACGGAGGTCGGGTTGAGGCGTGTTGCGTGTCAACCGTAGTCCGAATGAGGTGGGGCACTGCAGGTGGTCCCGCCTGTGTGGTAGGGTCACGGTGTTAGGCCCAAGTTTTGATAACCAGCGTATGAGTTCGTGGATACGCTCACCAGTAGATCGTGAAGGCCGGAATGGCCTTAAGGAAGATTGAGGCGAGTAAGATGACCAAGTTCGAGGTAGTGACTCCAAAGTTTTGGGAACCAAATGATGACCAAGTATGGCACGATACTAGAAGAGTTCAAGTGTTCGGCGAGGCACCACGTGTATGGAAGGAAGAGAACGTGTGTTATGTTTGGGCGTGTGTGGCATTGGCAACTTGTTAGAAGATCTTCTTCGTAATCCGTCTTTAGAAGGAACATTCGACGAATGTTTCTAAGGAGGAGAATGTTATACCGTATTTCGCAGTATGTACGCAAGGACGACGCGTAGGAATTTGGAACTTGAGATTTGGCTTGGCGAATTTAAATTGTGCACAACACCCTATTAGAGTCGTTTTTCCACGAAACGCTTCCACAAATTTTCGTAGGGAATTTCCGGCTATGTCATTTTTAATTTTATGGATTTTTCCGAGAGACGAAACATTTGGATCAACAAGAGGGCGCCACTTGGCACCCTCTCACTGGAAGACGCCTTGGCGGTGGCTGGACGAAATGGTTGGATTTTGTCAAGTAGCAGGTAGGATATTTTCAGGTAGATGGATAAGTGTACTTGGGTGAATCTTGGCCTTACACTTGTGTAGCACTTGGCTTGATCTTGTCCATTGGTTGGCCTTCACTTGACCTATAAATACCCTCTAACGCAAGAGTTATTCTTCATCCACACTTGTGAAATTCCAAGAAAAATACTCCTCCCTCTCGCGAGCAATTGTCCGCCACACTACCCTCGAGTGAGCCTTGGCGAGAGCCACCTCCCTTCAGGTGTCTGGCTGGGTACCCCCTAGCCTAGTTGTTTCGTATAATACCCTTTATCAGGTATAGAAATACTCTCCTAGTATTGTTATAATGTCCAAATACTTGCCCAAATACCTTGTAGTTTTCCAAGGTTGTACACATACCAAATGCCCAGAAAATACCATTATACTTCCTCACCCACAAAAACAACCCTACGGAAAACCTTCATAGCTGGTTGAAGTGTTAAGAAGAAGTTGCGAGAACTTCTAAGGGTTGTTAGTGCGGATTGGAGCACTGGAGTAGAGCTAAACCTTGCTCGCGTGACATTATACTCGAGATAATTTTGGGCTTATCGAGGTAAACAACTACCGTTCTTACATTGTAATTGGAAATTACATGTTGTTAGAATATATAGTTGAAGTATACTATATATAGAACTATACTTAGTAATCGTGGCAATGTCTTTTGACTTAAGCTCAAGAATTAAGAATCGAATCGAATTGTAATTACAGATCATACATGAGACTTGTGTAGTATTCTCGTAGTAGAATTGTACACGCCCAGGTTAGTGTAAACTTCCACAGTTGGCTTGGTAGCGCCGATAGAGAAGGAGATTTGCGTGGCGTGTGAGATGTCGCCAATTTTCAGTAGAATATTCTACGCCAGGTCTAGATGATAATAGGCGCGCGTGGCCTTATAGGTTGAAATGCCTACGTGGCGCGATTTACTTCAAGGCTTAAGGAGTAGCCATTGTTGAGCGTTTGCTATTAGTCGATACTGCCGCGAGGTATGTGAACCTCTTCCATCTCTTCTAGCATGATATGTGCGAACTATGTAGTACGGCAGACGATACGTGTTAAGCGTGTTTCGATTGTTTTAAAACATAAAGTGTTATAACGGCTTTATGGGAAGTTGGTTATAATACTTTATAGGTAAGAAAATGGGTTGTGGTTTTGAAAGGTAATCGATTTGATTATAACCGCTTGCATTTATGTGTTAATAAAGAACTTGATGTATTTCAAAAGATTTGTGAATCGTTTTGAAAAAGGAGTAATATTTGGTTTTGAAAACTTAAGATTTATACTAGCTTTGTGGGAAGTTAGTTATAACGGCTTAAAGAATGTTTTACTTATTTCGGAAATCAGAATGTGTATCGACAAACCACTGCAGCGTTTATAAAGGAAAATGTATTGACTAATGAATTGTATTATTAAAACCGTAGAAAACTCCATCCGCATAGAAACTAAGATGAGACAAATGATATTACATTTTAGATCATGGTCATTGTAATAAGATTATTATAAACAAGAATAAACTACTCACACGTATGGCATATGATTCTTAAATTGTTTTAAGGGATTAAAACTATGAACTATGAAACCTTTTGAAAATGAGAAGTCTGAGTAATTGAAACTAGGCAAACCGGAACTTAGGAAAAGAATGTTGATACTTGATTTTAAAAGGAAAGTGTTCTGGTTTACTTAAAAATGTGGATCACTCTAGTTTTATACTACTGTATCGGGTGACTTTTATAAAGGAATGTATCTCTTTAAAAGGACTTAGCGATGTAGTACTTTTGGGGTAAAACCAGACTTTGGCATAAAATGAAAGTACTTGAGTTGTGTACATTTACTTATCTTGTTGTTGTATAACTTGCCTATGATTGTTGTTGTGAAACTTGCCTATGCTTGTTATTTGTGAAAACTTGCCTATGCTTGTTGTGATAGCCTTTGTTGTGCAAGAAATGTGTTTCTATACTACCGCGTCTCTCGATGGAGGGTTGGTTGACTTGTTGAGAACTTACTTGGACGTGCCGGCAGTGACGGGTAAATTCCACGGGTACGTTCCTATTGATAGTGTGATTTTTGATTAATCACTTTGGACATACTGACACGATGCGTAGCGCACGTATGCTTCCATTTTGATTACTGCCGGTTGTTTCCTTTGGACATACCGACACGACGCCGTAGCGCACGGGTATGCTTCCATTTGGAATCTTTATTGTTTCTGGGCATCTCGACACGATGCGAGCGCACGGGTATGTTTCCATTTGGAATGTTGCCTTGTTTCTTGGACATCGACACGATGCGTGCAAGCGCGTATGCTCCCATTTGGATTCTTTGCTTGTGTTATCATATCATGATCGCCGTGCTGAGAAGGTATTCCGCGCATGATTGATGTCGTGGGCGTGAGACCTCGACTTGATATAATCATGTGTGTATCGTAGTTTGGTTATCATTCATGTCTCACGCTTTTATAGACTATTATGATTTCATTTACGATTTTTCGCTTTCACATACTTGTACTACATTGCATCGACCTCCTTCGTGTGCGTTCACGCCAGTAAGTACTGGCCGCCGATCCCCGCTTATAGGATCACCTTTCAACAGACGGAAGCTCCGTTCCTTCTGAGGCTTATCTTTGGTAGGTTTCCGAGTTGTAGGTTCTTGTACATTCAGGTATGGCGGCCCCTGTCCCGTCATAGGTTGTTATTTCTCTTAGAGGTGCAGAGCACCGCTGTAGCGTGGTTTGTAAAGGGATAATCGTTCGGGTTTTTATGTATATACCGAAGGCAACCGCTTGTTGGCTCGTTTATTTATCACATCTCTTGATCCATGTCTATTGCATGTTTAAGTTTTATTTCCGCTGGTTTTCTCGATGTATGTATCACCAGGGTGCCCGGTAAGGCACTGAACGCCCGGTTCGTTGCGTGGATAGGGTAAAGCTTGTCTAGAAGAGGTTCTGTAGCTCAGAAATCGTATGGATAATCTACGACGCTAGAGTTCGTGTTGACGGTCGGTCTTCTTGAAAGTACCACCTGTTAGGTGTGTGACGAGTTTTGGAAAACAGAGAAACTTAGCCCGAGTTACTTTGGGCCCTTTGGGTTCATGTGAAGAATAGGCAAGTTGCCTATATGTTAGCATTTGTCGTCCGACTTAGGAGGCGATGTCGGTCTTTTCGTATTGTTATGTTCGGGAAAGTATCGGAGATCCATCAGTGTTCCCGTTAATGATGACCACGTTAGAGATAGTAACCCCGAGTTTTGGAAATGACGATCGTAAACGGGTAAGAGTTCGAGTGTACGACCTCGTGGATGCATGCACCGGTACTCTTTGTTGGTCGCCGAGTGACACTAGAACCTCGCGCAAAGTGACAAAAGTGGTATCGGGAAAAGAAAAAAGCGGCATGTATGGCGAGCATAGACGTGATCATTTCTTGGTAAAGAGAAGGCGCGAAGAAGTATATTTTAGACCCGGTGAAAGTGTTTTGTGGTGATGTTAGAGGTGTTTCCTCGTGGACTTTGATGTAAGTATTTGCGCGGTATTTCGCGGCGGTGTGGCGTGATCGCTCGTAAGTATAGTAGTGGAGACTATCTTCGCGCACGCTTGTTTTGAGACTTAGAAGGAACATTCGGACGAATGTTTCTGCGAGGGGAGAATGTTATACCGTATTTCCGCAGTACGACGTAAGGGGCGACGTAGAAAAGTTTGACTTTAAAGTGGCTTGGCGAAAATTATTTGTTCACAACACGGTTAGAGTCGTTTTTGGCGAAACGCTTTCACCTTTCGTAGGAAAATTCGCTATGTCATTTCTTATTTTTCCGATTTTTCCGAGAGACGAAACATTTTGGACCAACGGGAGGCGCCACTTGTCACCCTCCAATTGATGGATGTGAGACGCTTGTGGCGAATTGGATAGCTTATTTTGTCTTGGAGTTGGTAGGATATTTTGTGTGTTGATTGATAAAGTGGGACCCACACACACTTGTCCCAATCTTGGCCTTACACTTGCTATGCACTCGGCATGATCTTCGCCATTGGTTGGCCTTTGCTAGACCTATAAATACCCTCCCCTTTGAAAACTTATTCATCCTAAAATGTTCTAAGTCTTAGAAATCCTCCTCCTCCTTCTTGTTGTTCTCGCCCTCCCCTTCGAGAGGCCCTTGGCCGAGTACCCCTAGTGGTAGGCCGAGGGTATACACCCCCTTGTGGTGTTGTCTCATATAAATACCCCTCTTGGTAGAAATACTCTCAAAAGTATTATTATTATACCCAAATTACCTTAGTCGTATACCTTGTAGTATTCTAAGGTTATACCTATACTAAAAGCCTGTAAATACTATTATACTTCCGTCACCACAAAACCGAAACCCTAAGGGAAATCTCCATAGTTAGTTGGAGTGTTATGTAGAAGTTGGTTAGAACTTCTAAGGGTGGTTTAGTGCGGGTTGAGCGCACGATTTGGAGCTAACGTTGCCCGGTCGACATTATACTTGGATAATTATGGGCTTATCGAGGTAAATATCTTGTCCTCTTTGTAATCGAGATTACATGTTGTTAGAATATATAGTTGGAGTATACTATATATAGAACTGAACGTAGTCTGTCGGCAATGTCCTTGGACTTAAGCCTGAATTTAAAGAAGAGAACTGAACTGTAATTACATAGGACTGTATGACAGTAGACTTGTGTAGTTTGACGGGTAGGGAAGGGCTGCCCAATTTCCCGTAGGATCTTGCATCTAGATTTATTCTACCGAGTAGTCTAGACTTTGATAGACTTGTATAACCTGTATAGGTTGAATGTTCTGCGAGTAGCATGTGCTACTTGAGAAGGTGGACCAGGCTAGCCGGGTTATAGCCGTGGAGCGATTTGCTTTCAGTCGATAATCGTCGCGAGGTATGTGAACCTCTTCCTATCTCTTCCAGCATGATATGTGTGTAACTATGTAGTACGGTAGACGTACGTGTGTTAATTGAACGTAATTATACGGCAATGTCTTTTGACTTAAGCCCGAATAATAAAAATCTTGAAGTATTTCAAGAGAATTAAGAACTGTTTTTAAAAAGAAGAGTAATACTTGGTTTTAAAAGCTTAAGAGTTATACTAGCTTTATGGGAAGTTAGGTATAACGACTTAAGAGAGATAAAACGAATGATTTATTTATTTTAGAAGTTAAGAGACTTGATCTTGTAAGATAAGAGACTTAACTTAAATAAATTATATGAATTTTGTGTGAAACCTCATTCGTGAGTAATGAGTACTGGATTTTTTTAAAAAAGGGATAAGGTTGTACTGATTTCGGAAATCAGAATGTGTATCGACAAACCACTGCAGCGTTAATAAAGGGAAATGTTTTGATTAATGAAGTATTAATAAAACCAGTAGAACTTCCATCTGCATAGAAGCTAAGATGAGACAAAATGATATTTCCTAGATCATGGCTGCTGTAATAAGATTGTTATAAACAAGAATATCCTACTCACATATAAGGCTTATGTTTCGCAGATTGTTTAAAAGAGAATTATATTCTTAAATAAATAAGGCTATGAACTACGAAACCTTTCTAAAATAAGAAACGTGAACATTTGAAATTAGGCAAACTTGGACGTTTGGAAAGTAATGTTGTTACTTGATTTTACAAAGAGAAGTGTTTTGCTTTACTTCAAAAGATAACCACTCTATTTTCATATACTACGGGTATTGTGTGACTTTTGTGAAAGTAACGTATCTTTTAAAAGAGCTAATGTATGAAGTACTTTGGGGATAGAAACCCGATCTTGTTAATCATATAGTAGAAAGTGCCTTGTGTATAACTTGATTGTGTTGGGTTGTGATAGCCTTGTGATACTTTCTTGTTTATTTGATAAGTAAACATGCCAGGATGCCACGTGTGTTAGTATCTTGTGATGTTTGTGTAAAGGGGTTTCATCGATTGCGCTTAAATAGTTTCACTATCACCGTTATGTTGGTATTGTACCACTCACCGACCGTCCGAGGTTAAGGCTGCCTCAGACGCGGGTAGACTCGGCGTCTAGTGACCTATGATTCGAGAATACCTCGCGGGTCCTGGGGCCTACGCGGAGCTACGAGAGTTCAGGTTAGTTTGCGTTCTTTACGGGCATGCGGTCTATGTTGCCGTGCGATCGCGAAGTCGTGCGGTTCCGGGAGTAGCTACCGACGCGGGGTTATACCTCATGCGAGCCTATGAGATTGGCCTACGCGAGTGCGGAAGTTCGAGGCTAGACGCGCACATTAGATATCGCGCGAGCGAGTGGCGGCTTTGATCATGTGACGGTCTAGACAGATTTCATGATCTGATTTATGACTTGTTGGTACGGTGGGTTTTAGTAGTCGGCTATGCCTTCATACTTACCGTCACGATTTTATTATGACACGGTGGGACCCGGTGTTCATGTATATCTCTTGGTGCTTTTATATATCATGATGGCAGCTGGGAAGGTATTCCACGCATGATTGATGTTGTGGGCGTGAGACCCATATTTATGTATTTGAGTGACGACCGAGGCGTGAGTCTACGGCGATATGATCGCTTATTTATTGTGGAATCGTAGTTTGCTATCATACATGTCTCTGCTTTATATAGACTACTATGATTTCATTCTGATTTTCGCCGCATACTTGCACTCATTGATCGACCTCCCGAAGTGCGTTCATGCCGCAGTAAAGGTACACTTCGTTGATCCTCGCTCTTGGTCACACTTCGTTTGGGAAAGCTCCGTTTCTCGAGGCTTGTCTTGGTATAGTCCCCTGTTGTTGTAGGTGCTTACATTCGGGTATGACGGCCACGTCCGTCGTTGTTGTCATATCATTCGTAGAGGTCAGAGTAATCTTGTTGTGGCGGGGTTTGTAAAAGGATTAAACTGTTCATTTGTAAGAGTTGTTATTTATATATACGCGAAAGGCAAGTTTTTCTCACATCTTGTCGCACCTTGTTGGTTTCGTGTATGTGTTTTATATTCACGATTACTCGATGATGTATGGCTACTGGGTGCGGTAAGGCACTACCACGGGCCCGGTTCGGTCGTGTGAGAATCATGCCAAAGGAAGGAAGAGTTTCACATACCTCGCGACGATTATCGACAAGTAGCAAAATGCTCCAAAGTACTTCAACCTTGATAGCTATTCCACCCTCCAAGTAGGATACGCTATACTTAGTACTTCAACCTATAATGGTCACAATATGTCCATTAACCTCTTACTTCAACGTAGAATATCCTAGGTGCTAAGTCACCAAATTCTACGGAAAATCGGACAGCACCTCCTTTGTTTCTACTTACTTTGCCACCTTTTTCAAGGCCGAATACAATAACCAAACACGCCACATTTAAGGCCCAATCAATGCAATCAACAATAGGGGATTACACGCCTACTAGGCGTAAAATTCCGCCACAAACGATATCAAATTAATACAACTTACTAGGCCAATTCGCCAACTCAAGTACTCTGACATCAATTCTTATCCAATTTCCATTTCAATCCAAGTTATTAGCCTAACATGATATCAAGTCGCAAACGAGTATAACTACTATAATCTCGAAGTAATTAACATCGGCGATTCTAATAAGCGACCAAATTTTAATCCAACTTACCCTGGCTTACATTACCATTCGGATTTTCAAGGCTACAATCAATCCATAATCCGTATAAACTTCAACACCTATACTTCATGCTAGCAACAAGTAAAGCTAACAACAATATAAATAATCTTGTAACACTTTCAAAGAACAAGATTATACCTCAACGAATCTTAATCCAATCTTCAACCAAGTCGCTTCCTTAGCAACTTAGCCTCTTCAAGACACTTCAATCCGCTACTGAGACCCTTAGAACAACACCAACAATTTTCCTTCAAACTTTCAATCCAAAACCTAGAAAGCCACTAGGTTTTCACTTTGCGACAACCCAAAACTATCTTTTTCCGAGATTTTTCTATTGAGATACACTCACAATACCCTCATGAACCTTGGTTTAAAGTGTGGAGCTTATTGGAAAAGAAACAATTTTTTTTCCTTTTCAAGTGCCATGAACCCGAGAGCACTCTTGCTCTTCTCTCAATTTTCTTGAAAATTTCTAAGTGTTGGACAATGTCTTGCTACTACTAGTATTATAAAGGGACATGGAGGGTCAAGATATGAACAATTGGGTGGCTTGGATGAGGTCTTAGCAAATATCAAGCCTTTGTGGGTCCATTGACTTGGTCAAGAATCTCAAGCTCACTAATTGGAAGACTTAGTCATCCTAAGGCTATGGTCAATGACCATTTTGGCCATGACATTTTCGTCCAAGGCATCAATAAGGGGGGTGACAAGTGTCGCCCTCCCATTCGTCACAATATTACGTTTTCCGACAATTTCATAATTCCGATAAAATTTTACAAGCCTCAAATCTTAACACTTGTGAGTTCTTACGTACGTTCTTAAAACATGTCCTGTAAATACGGGGTGTAACATTCTTCCCCCCTTAGAAACATTCGTCCCCGAATGTTCTTTCGGAGTCAATCTTATAATTAGCGACATAGCTCCCTTTCTACACCCGTCATACAACATATGCTTCTCATGGCCACATAACAATACTTATACTAAGATGTCAACCTTGGCACTCACAAAGCCAACTAGTCCATACTCATAATGACCTCAAAGTCTGTCATAATCCTTTCTACTAGGTCTACTAGGGTCTGACGACTGTATCATCACCGGGAAAAAACCTCATATTCCCGCTCAACTACCACCCCACGCACTCACGGGTGTAGTTACCTCGAAAGGTTCTTATGGATTCAGGCTCTATTCCTTTACACTTGGTTGTTATCCATCTTACTGGCCGTACTCTTTCCGTAATTCCAACTCATACTAGCATACATACATAACTTTCATACCGATTCTGGCCTCTAATCTTTGGAGTCACTCCTTAAGACAAAATACGACCATTTTCGGCTTTCGCGACTGTTCGGTGGAACGCGTCCACGAACTCAGAAACAATTAACTAGCCTTGGGCCTGCACCTCGTGACCGCCACGTGGTGAACTACTATCAACCGATCCCACTCAAAATTAGGCCGTGGGAGACGTGCACAGTCCTCACCCCGACCCGCCGTGACTTGACTCTTATTCTTGGTCTATAATAAATCTTTCTACCCGAGAAGACCTTGTACATCTAAGGTCTCAGCGGTCTTCAACATTCTTAGTCTCGCAATTTCCATGCTCCAAGCCTATCTTATCAGTCTCCCCATAAACGGGTACAAAAACTTCTCATAATACCATAATCGTGTCGTTTTTATCACAACAACCATAACTTACTCTATACGGACCTCATCCGTACAATTCTCTTACGTCTACTACGCAGCTTAATCTATTAACATGACATTCCGTTAAGTTCCTTAACATGGCGTCTTAAGGGTTCACTACCCTATCGATACCTCATCCATTCCCAAAAATCTCAAAATAAAACACAAGACCTTGGCGAAATTCATTAACTATTCCATAACTACAGATCTAGTTAGTCTTTACCACTCTTGGTAAATCTAAAACCATTCTAGGCAACCCATAAATGACCTCATACATAACTCAGTATAGAGGTATGTCACAATACCAACTATACTATAATCATTACCAACACGGATACGCAATCCACAAAGTCCTTCCGGAGTCATCACGCTTTCTCGTAATGCAATCAACATAACTTCGTTAGGAGAGGCGACTAACAACACAAATTTATCGCACGATCTCGGAATGAGAAGAATGGAAACCAATCCTAAATGTCCTGCAGCCTCCCGATTATAGATGTGGTGCACAACACGCCGATAATCAAGACTTACTAGACACGATGCAGACACTTTCCGAGACTAATCGCTCGATACCACTTTTGCCACGACCGACACGCTCGCGATCGTGCCCTACCGGGCACCCTTACAGTATACATCGTAGATAATCACGAACATACATGAAACTTATAAAATAAACAACGAAATAAAACAACAGTTAGCCGATAGGCTACCTTCCCGACATATATATAAATAACCGGCGATTGCCTTCCTTTCTTACAAATCGACCCACAACATGTGACTACAGACTCTAAGAGTTTTAACATAACAACCATGGCGGACGGGGCCCCGCCATACCCTCAATATACATGAATCTACTACCTCAGTGGAAGCGTACTGCGATAAGCCTCCGAGCAAATGGAGCTTTCTCTAAAATCGAACCGAGATCCTAAGAGCAGGATCGCCAACCTGGGTACCTAAAACCGCGGCATTTAACGCACTGGGGGTCAAGATAATAGGTACGAATATGGAATGTAAATAACGATGCGAAATGATCATAATCAGATAAAAGAATGACAGGGACAAGTATAAAAATACATACCAGATCCCGCCGTGTCATTACCACTTATGAACTTAATTTCACATCATTATCTTTTCCCATTTTCAATAAAGGTTATAGCCACATTCTTACGCACATGATTAGGAAAAATCATTAAGTTCATTACTATATAACTTACTTATCCTTCATAAGTACAATCCGGCCCTTTAAGGAGGGCACATTTACTACCCGGCCCAATCTGGGACGCGATCAAGTCATACAAATGTCAAGCGTGTCCGTGGAATCCCCCATCACTGCCGACAGCTATAAGTGTAAAATATACTCATGTGACGCGCCCGTGGCATCCCACCTCACTGTCGGCGTACACATACACAACACATATATATATCTCCGCCTGGAATCCCACATCATCGCCGATACCCAGATATAATAATACACCAATAGGCATACATGAACACCAAGTCCCACGGTGGTATAGCCTGGGGGTCTACCCCTCACTTATACTCTTACCCTGGAGAAGGTGGTAAAGCAGGTGGTATAACATCTTGGGGGTTTACCCCTCACTTATACTCTTACCCTGGAGAAGGTGGTAAAGCATGTGGTATAGCATCTTGGGGGTTTACCCCTCACTTATACTCTTACCCTATCTCAACCGACCATCAAACAACACAAGCAGGGGGTATAATGTCTTGGGGGTTTACCCCTCACTTATACTCTTACCCTGGAGAAGGTGGTATAGCATCTTGGGGGTTTACCCCTCACTTATACTCTTACCCTATCTCGACCGGTCGTCAAACAAAACAGAAGCACTACCATGTCTTCTATAAAAATCCGGGAATTTAGCCCAAGTACTACAAATAACGGAAGCGTACCCGTGGAATCCCACATCACTGTCGGTATGTCCAAGTACTTACAACAAGGCAGCCGGCCCTCCAACCGAGAGTCGCGGCAACGCAATAAAACATAATACTTGCACTCAAAGGCTATCACCAGCACACATAGGCTAATTCTCAATTAACAAGCCAAAGTACTTATCAAGGCACACTTAGACTAATTCTCAATTAATCAAGCCAAAGTACTTATCAAGGCACACTTATACTAATTGTCAATTAATCAAGCCAGAGTACTTATCAAGGCACACTTAGACTAATTCTCAATTAATCAGCCAAAATACTTATCAAGGCACACTTAGACTAATTCTCAATTAATCAAGCCAAAGTACTTATCAAGGCACACTTAGACTAATTCTCTGTTATACCCCGTATTTCCAGAGTATGTACGTAAGGACGTACGTAGAAATTTGAGCCTTAAAGTTAGGCAAGATTCGAAATTGTGCACAAGTGCCGAAAAGAGTCGTTTTCCGGCGAAACGTTTCCACAGCTTTCGTAGGGAAAATTCCGGCTATGTCATTTATAATTTTTGCGGATTTTTCCGAGAGACGAAACTTTTTGGACCAACGAGAGGGCGACACTTGTCACCCTCTAATTGGAGCACTTGAGGCGTCCTCTTGGACGATTTGGCCTTGGCTTTTAGTCAAGGGTTAGGTAGGATATTTTGGTGGTAGATAGATAAGGTGTACTTGGCTTAATCTTAGCCTTACACTTGCCTAACACTTGATGGATATTGGTCATTGGTTGGCATTTGCTTGACCTATAACTACCACTTCATGTTGATGAACTTCTTCATCCAAAATTGCCTAAGTCTTGAAAAATCTGTCCCCCTCCCTCTTGGTTACTTTTGTCCGCCACACTACCCCCTCGGAAGCCTTGGCCGAGAGGTCTACCCCCCCCCCGAGCCTAGTTGTTTTCGTAGAAGACCCCTTGTTGTGGTATAGAAATACTCTCCTAGTATTGTTGTTATGTCCAAATACCTTGGCCCAAATACCTTGTAGTTTTCCCAAGGTTACACTTATACAAAAGCCCAAATACTATTATACTTTCTTTAGCCACTAAATGAAACCCTAAGTAAAACCTTCATAGTCGGTTGAATCATAAGTAGAAGGTTGCGTAGAACTTCTAAGGGTTGTTTGGAGCGGATTGGAGCACTCTGAGTAGAGCTAAACGTTGCTCAGGAGCGACATTAAACTTGGATAATTTTTGGGCTTACCGAGGTAAATACTACTGTCCTTCTATTGTAATTGGAAATTACATACTAGGGTAGTATAAAAATGAATATAAGATTCATAGAAGAGAATTGAACTGTAATAGAAGGATATTACGTAATAGACTTGAATCAAATCACATCAAGAATAAGTAGAAGTTAAACTGCATTTACATAGATCAGACATGAGATCGATAACCTTTATTGGTTGAATGTTTTGCAAGTAGCATGTGCTACTTAGAAGGTGGACAAGGCTAGCCGTTATAGCCGTGAGCGCTTTTGCTAATAGTCGATAATCGTCGCGAGGTATGTGATTCTTCCTATACTCTTGAGCATGATATTTTAAAGGAAGATATGTATAGTACGGCAATGTCTTTTGACTTAAGCTGAATAATATATAGTACGGTGACGACGTGTGCTAATTGAACGTGGTTATACAGCAATGTCTTTGACTTAAGCCCGAATAATAAGAACCTTGAATGTATTTCAAATGCTAAGAAACCATTTTTAAAAGAAGAGTAACACTTGGTTTTAAAGGTTTTAAAAAGAGTTATACTAGCTTTATGGGGAGTTAGGTATAACGTCTTAAGAGAGGTAAAGAAAATGGTTTACTGTTTTTAAGAAGTTAAGAGACTTGATCTTAAAAGATAAGAGACTTAACTTAATTGTCTTAATATGGATGTTTGTGGAACCTCATTCGTAGTAATGAGTACTTGGTTTTAAAAGGACTTACGTTTTACTGATTTCGGAAATCAGAATGTGTATCGACAGACCACCGCAGCGCTAATAAAGGAAAATGTATTGAATAATGATGTATTATATTAAAACCAGTAGAAACCTCCATCTGCATAGAAACTAAGATGAGACAAAATGATATTACATTTTCTAGATCATGGCTGCTGTAATAAGATTGTTATAAACAAGAATAACCTACTCACATATAAGGCATATGTTTCTCAGGTTGTTTAAAAGAGAAGTATATTCTTAAGTGAATAAGACTATGAGTTATGAAACCTTTCTAAAATAAGTGACTTGAGCATTTGAAATTAGGCAAACTTGGACGTTTGGAAAATAATGTTGTTACTTGATCTTACAAAAGGGAAGTGGTTTGTTTACTTAAAGATAGTCACTATTTTTATACTACGTATTGTGTGACTTATGTGAAAGCAACGGATCTTTTAAAGGATTTAACGTACGTAGTACTTTAGGGTTAAAACCCGGACTTTGGCATAAAATGAAGGTACTTTGAGTGATGTATAACTTGCCTATGCTTGTTGTGGTGAAACTTGCCTATGCTTGTTGTTGTGAAACCTGCCTATGCTTGTGATGATAGCCTTTGTTGTGCAAGTGTTGTATTTACGTTACCGCGTCTCGATAGAGTGGTCGACTTATTGAGAACTTACTCGACGTCTTTGGCGGTGACGAGAATTCCACGGGTATGTTTCCATTTTTGATTGATGTCTTGTTGTTGATGTTACATGGACATGTTCGCACCGGCGTGCAAGTCGGGCTGTGGCTACGCGGCAGGTTGATTACCCGATATATTGTTATTGTGGCTACATGGACATGTCTACACCGATGCAGAATTCCGGGGGCATGTGGCCATGCGGCAGGGTTGATCACCCGATATATTGTTGTTGATGTTACATGGGCATGCCTACACCGATGCAGACCGGGCATGTGGCCATGCGACATTGTTATTATTGTTGCATCACGGGCATGTCTACACCGGCGCAAATTCCGGCACGTGGCCGATGCGAACAAGATTGATTTTGTGGGCGTGAGACCCATAGTTGTATTTGAGTGATGACTTTGGCGGTGAGTCCCCGACTTGGCGCTTACGTTGTATCGTAGTTTGGTTATCGCATGTCTCCCGCTTTTATAGATCGCTATGATTTCATTTATAGTACTACGCTTTCACATACTGTACTGTTATCGACCTCCTTCGGGCCGCGTTCATGCCGCAGGTAAGTACATCACCGCCGATCCCCGCGTTTAGGATCTCATTCGTCTTGGAAGCTCCGCCTGTCGGAGGCTTATCTTTGGTATGTTACCACAGTCCATAGGTTCTTATACATCTGTGGTATGGCGGCCCTGTCGTCATAGTTGTAAAATCTTGAGGTCCGTAGAGACGCGCAAGGTGTTGTAAGGATTGTAATCGCTCAAATGTATATATATATGTTGAAAGGCAACCGCTTTGGTTGGCCTATTTCTATTTCATCTTGATCCATGTCTATTTACATGTTTAAGTTTGTATTTCCACCGGTTTTCTACGATGTTGTATCACTGTGTGGGTAAGGCACGACCACGCCCGGTTCGGTCTTGACAAAGTGGTATCGAGCGATTAATCCTCTGAAAGTGTCTACGCACCGTGTCTAGTAGAGTCTTGATTATCGGTGTTGTGCACCACATCTATAATCAGGAGGCTATAGGACATTTAGGATTGGTTTCCATTTCTTCTCATTCTGAGATCGTGCCTTAGAGCCGTGTGATAAGTTGGACCCCTCTGACGTATTCCTTTCCTTTACCAGTTATGCCTCCGCGTAAGGCAACCCAGGCCCAGACGGGCAAGGCAGCCGAGGGAGCTGCTAGTGGATACAGAGGAGTACGAGGGCGCAGTCCCTGGCCAAGACTGAGACAAGCCCGACGGCGGGTTTCGCGACGCCGCCAAAGACGAGTTTAGAGCGCAGCGGTGGTCGCTGAGACAGCATGCTGAGCCTCCGTCCCACGGCCCAGGCGTAAGAGATGGGTTACAAGAGATGGCCGCCATCGCCGCGGTCGTGGCGATATGAGGATAGGCCGGACGCAGCAGCTTTGAGAGCGCCATGGTTCACCCTAGATCGGATAGTTTGAGGCTACAGGACTTTTCGAGATGTAGCCCGCGAGTTCTACGGTCGAGGCCCGAGGATGATCCGCAGGAGTTCATCCGGCGCCATAGCGGATCATGAGAGTGATCAAGGCTTCGAGACCGAGTCGGTGGTCCTAGGTTCACATCGGCCGCGTGATACCGCAATGATCGTTTGATTCGTGGGAGCCGTCGGGAGAGGATGCACTTCCACCGCTTTGGGGACGAAGTTTTCGGGGCCTTCTGGCACATTTCTTGCCTCCACAGATGAGGAGGGCTCGGGCAGCAATTTTTGATGTTGAGGCGACGCGCATGTTCGGGAGTACAATGTGAGTTCGACTCATTGTCTTGTATGTTCCCGCATTAGTAGCTAGTATGGAGGATCGAGTGCACCGATATGTTACAGGGCTCGATGATTACCTAGCAGAGAGTTGTTCGGGTGTAGCTCTTCAGTCGGGCATGGACATTGCCCGCATGCAGGCTTATGCACTTGGAGGTGAGGAGCGAGAAATCGGCTGAATGACCAAGATCGAAGAGGCTGCAAAGCAGGTCCTGGTGACTTTCGAGGCGGACCGCCGCCAGCAGACTAGTTTTGCACCCCCGCCAGTACAGAGTGGTCCTCCACAACCTTCGGAGCAGTCGAGCTCCATGGGTTCGTGTGTCCGGGGAGTAGGGTGTTGGCAGTGCGATCACCCTACCTGGTGGTCGATGTGGTAGACCGCATTTCGGGGAATGTCGTGGTGCCAAGGGAGCTTGTTATTTTTGCGGCCAGCGGGGCCATTTTGCGAGGAACTGTCCGACCAAGGGTAGCACGGATGTTACGACTCAGCCTTCAGGATCAGTGGCTGGTTCATCACCTTTCATAATGCATGCTGCAGGCGTGCCTATGATTAGAGAGAGCGGTAGATCGGTATATATCCCTAACCCTCTAGAGTTTTGTATGTATTGATGTTGTTGATGTGACTAGTGTTATGTTCGGATAGCTTTATGCTAAAATATGATGTAGAACCTGGTTAGTGAGAAGGGTAAGCTTGAGGGTGAGAAAATGATGAAACTTAGAATATTACAGTTGAGACCTTAGATGTAAGGCCGTCTTGAGTACCAGATTTTGCAAGTGATCAATGTCTGAGTACATATTTATGCCTAGAACGCTTTTGTGTGATAAAGTCCTGGTAGTGTGCAATGGAAGTGGTAGCTTTCATGACCAGAGGTAAGATTGTTAGGACGGGAACAAGAGCGTGATGCGTTAAGTGGGTCGGGTTGGGGCCATGTTGCGGGCCAACCCGCGTCTGCTTTCGGCGGCGGTCAGCTCGGGTGGTCCCGCCGGTGGCAGGTCACGAGGTGCTAGGCCCAAGTTTAGATGACCATCGTATGAGTTCGTGGATACGTTCTACCGTAATCGGTTCGTGAAGGTCGAATGGCCTTAAGGGAGATCGAGGCTAGTAAGGTGTCCAAGTTTGGAGGTAGTGACTCCAATGTTTCAGAAACAGAAACGTTGACCGAAGTGTGGTACGTGTACTAGGAAGAGTTCGAGTGTTCGAGAAGGGTACTACGAGATAGGGGAGAAGTGAACGTGTGTGATCGTTTCTTTTGAGGAATGAAGGTGCGAAGGGAGTATATTTTAGACCTTGGTTGGAACTTTTGTGATAACAGAGGTGATTCCTCGTTAGCTTGGATTTGGGTTTTATGGCGCATGTTATTTTGTGGCCAGGTGTGGCATGTTTGGTTTCGTAAGTACAATAGTGAAGACCATACCGGCGCGTGTATGTTGTGAGGCTGAGAAGGAACATTCGGGACGAATGTTTCTAAGGAGGGGAGAATGTTATACCAGTATTTCCAGTATGTACGTGGGGCGTGCGTAGAAATTTGAGCCTTAAAGTTAGGCAAGATTCGAAATTGTGCACAAGTGCCTAAAAGAGTCGTTTTCCGGCGAAACGTTTCCACAGCTTTCGTAGGGAAAATTCCTGCTATGTCATTTATAATTTTTGCGGATTTTTCCGAGAGATGAAACTTTTGGATCAACGAGAGGCGACACTTGTCACCCTAATCGAGCACTCGAGGCGCCCTCTTGACGATTTGGCCTTGGCTTTAGTCAAGGGTTAGGTAGGATATTTTGGTGGTAGATAGATAAGGTGTACTTGGCTTAATCTTAGCCTTACACTTGCCTAACACTTGGATGGATCTTGGCCATTGGTTGGCCTTTGCTTGACCTATAAATACCCTTCGTGTTGATGAACTTCTTCATCCAAAATTGCCTAAGTCTTGAAAAATCTTTCCCCTCCCTCTTGCTTACTTTCGTCCGCCACACTACCCCTCGAGAAGCCTTGGCCGAGAGGTCTACCCCCACGGCTAGTTGTTTTCGTATAATACCCTTGTTGTGGTATAGAAATACACTCCTAGTATTGTTGTTATGTCCAAATACCTGCCCAAATACCTTGTAGTATTCCCAAGGTTACACTTATACAAAAGCCCAAATACTATTATACTTTCTTTAGCCACTAAATGAAACCCTAAGGAAAACCTTCATAGTCGGTTGAAGTGTTAAGTAAGTTGCAGAGAACTTCGGGTTGTTTGAGCGGATTGAGCACTTGAGTAGGAGCTAAATGTAACGCCCGAACCCGGCCCACATCGTGCCTTACCTGGCACCCTAGTGATACAACATCGAGAAAACCAGCGGAAAATAAAACATGAATCATGAAACAAGAGATATAATAAATAAACAGCAACCAAAATAGCTTGCCTTCAGATATAATAAAACCCAACAGTTTAATCCTTTTACAACCACGCCCACAACAAAGGCATGCACCTCTAAGATTTACAACAACTATGACGGACAGGGCCTCGCCATACCACGAATGTATAAGCATCTACGACTGTGGTAACATACCAAAGATAAGCCTCAGAAGGCGAGCTTTCCAATACGCTGAAAGGTGATCCTAAAAGCGGATCGACAACCGATGTACCTTTTACTGCGGATGAACGCAGCCAAGGAGGTCAAGACAACAGTACCAAGTATGTGAAATCACAACATCAAATGAAATCATAATAGTCTATATAAAGCAGAGACATGTATGATGACCAAACTACAGATATAACATATAACCGATATCAAGACAGAGGACTCACGCTCTCCAAATTATCACTGTGCGTGGAATTTCTTCCTCACCGCCATAGCTTTATGATATAACAATACCAAGGATTATACATGAACACCATGTCCCACTGTGTTATAAAACCGTGACAGACAAGTATAACTACCAGATCCGACCGCACCAATAATACAATGCAACCAAAACACGGCCGACACGGCAAGTGCGAGAGCCGACCATCGGATACCAAGGCTACCACGCACTTGACCGGGCAAGTACGAGGGTCGACCACCAGGACCAAGGTCAGATCACGAAACCGTCACTATACCGAACGGGCAAGCGCGAGGGTCGACTACCGATACCAAGGCCGAATCGATCACGAGAGACGGGCGGTACGCAGAGCCGACCACGGATACCCAGCCGAACAAGAAGAAACCTCAACTACCAATCGGCCTCTATCGAGACGCCAGAACACGTAAAACACCACACTTGCACAACAAAGGCTATCATCACAAGCATAGGCAAGTTTCACAACAACAAGCATAGGAATGTTTCACCACAACAAGCATAAGCAAGTTTCACATCACTCAAAGTACCTTCATTTTATGCCAAAGTCGGGTTTCAACCCTAAAGTACTACGTACGTTAAATTCTTTAAAAGAGATCCATTACTTATCAAAGTCACCCGATACCCGTAGTATTAGAATGACCAACCCACATTCCTTTTCAAAATCAAGTAACAACATTCTTTTCCTAAGTTCCAGTTTGTCTAGTTTCAATTACTCAAGCTTCTCATTTTCAAATGGTTTCATAGTTCATAAACTTAATCACTTGGTTCCGTTTTAGAACAATTGAGTAATATAAGTCTCACGTGAGAGTAGGTTATTCTTTGTTTACAACATTCTTATTACAAAGACATGATCTAGAAAATGTAATATCATTTTGTCTCATCTTAGTTTCTATGCGGATGGAGGTTTCACTTGGTTTTAATACAATTCATCATTATTCAATACATTTTCCTTTATTAACGCCGCAGTTGGTCTGTCGATACACATTCGATTTCCAAATCAAGAAACATTATCCTTTAAATAAAACCAAGTACTCATTACTCACGAATGAGGTTTCACACAAACATCCACATTAAAACAAATAAGTTAAGTCTCTTATCTTATAAGATCAAGTCTCTTAACTTCTAACATCAAGAAACCATTTTCTTTACCTTTCTTAAGACATTATACCTAACTCCCATCAAGCTAGTATAACTCTTTTTAAAACCTTTAAAACCAAGTGTTACTCTCTTCAAAACGATTTAGAAATCTTTTGAAATACATCAAGTTCTTTATTATAACTAGCCGCTTATAATTCACATCGATTACCTTTTAAAACCACAAAGTATTTTCTTACCTACATAAAGTCGTTATAACTAACTTCCCATAAAGCCGTTATAACACTTTATGTTTTAAGAACAATCAAACACTAATACACGTACGCTCACCGCATTACATAGTTCACACATATCATGCTAGAAGAGATAGGAAGAGGTTCACATACCTCGCGACGATTTAACGACAATAAGCAAAATGCTCCAAGTACTACAACCGCTAGCCCTTTCCACTTCGAGTAGAATACGCTACTCTTAGTACTTTCACCTATAAAGGCCACAAACGTCTATTAAATCTTAAACACACGCTCCCATCTTTCTACGTAAAATTCGCAAAGACTCTCCCGCAACAGAAATCTCCTCCTTCATCGAGGTCGGCTACCAAGCCAACTGGGGTTAACACGCCTAACCGACGCTGCACAATTCTACTACACAAGAATGCTACATAAGTCTCATCAGAATACAACCCTAGGTAATTACATCGATTCTTCTCTTTATTATCCTTCTAAGTGATTCTTGCTCAATTCTTCATTCTTCAGCTTAAGTCAAAAGACATTGCCATAATACTAAGTTCATTCTATATATAGTATATAACACTATATATTCAACACTTATTTAAGTTCCAATGACAATATGGGGACAAGATAATTACAGCGATAAGCCCAAGAATTAACCGAGTTAAAAGTCGCTCCCGAGCAAGGTTTAGCTCCTCCTCCGAGTGCTCCAATCGGCCCAAACAACCCTTAAGTTCTACGCAACTTCTACTCCATACTTCAACAACGGGTGAAGATTTTCCTTAGGGTTTCGTGCAGAGGCTAAGGAAAGTATAATCGTATTTTCCGGTTTTTCAGACAAAGGGTACTTTGGAAAGTACTCCAAGGTATTTGGGCTAAAGTATTTTGGACATTATAACAATACTTAGGAGAGTATTTCTATACCACAACAAAGGGTATTATACGAAGACAACTAGGCTAGGGGGGGGGTACCCCACGGCCAAGGCACCACAAAGGGGGGGGAAAAGCTTTCGGCAAAGGGGGAAAGGGGTGTGGTGGACGAATTTCACAAGGGAGGGAGGAAGAGAACTTCAAGACTTAGGCAATTTGTGGATGAAGAAAGTCTTCACAAAGGGGAGCTATTTATAGGCCAAGCAAAGGCCAACCAATGGCCAAGATCCATCCATGTGTTAGGCAAGTGTAAGGCCAAGATCAAGCCAAGTGCACCCACAAAACACTCCACAAAACACTCCACAAAACAAGCCACAAAACAAGGCACAAAAGGAGGGACCAATCGGCCAAGGCCAAGCCTCCTCTTTGCCGTCCAATGAGGGTGACAAGTGTCACCCTCCCGTTGGTCCAAAAATGTTCCGTCGCTCGGAAAAATCCGCAAAAATACTAAATGACATAGCCGTAATTTTCCCAACGTAAGCTGTGGAAACGTTTCGTCAGAAAACGACTCTATTCGGCACTTGTGCCCAAATTTCGAACCAAAGCCAATTTAAGGCAAAATTTAATACGCACGCCTCACGACATACTCGGAAATACGGTATAACATTCATCCCCTTAGAAACATTCGCCCCGAATGTTCCTTCAAGGTCTCAAAACAACAGCGTCGATAGTCTTCACCGCTATACGCATTTAAAACAATCATGCCACACCGCCACAAAAACATACGTTCACTTTTCCCTTTCTCGTAGTACTGCCACGAACACTCGAACTCGTTCTAGTATCCGTACCACACTTCGCCAACGCTCGCTTTCCAACCTCGAGTCACTACCTCCAAACTTGGTCATCTCACTAACCTCGATTTCTAAGGCCATTCCCGCCTTCACGAACTGATTCTCGATCGAACGCATCCACGAACTCATACGATGGTCATCTAAACTGGGCCTAGCACCCTCGTGACCCTACCACGGCGGGACCACCCAGAACCGACCCCACCCCAAACCGGTTACTGGTTGACCCGCAAATGGTCCTCAACCCGACCAATCGCGCTAACTCTTGTTCCCGATCCGAACAATCTTACTATTTCACTTACGAAAGCTACCACTTCCATCTCACACTACCCAGGGACTTACCCTTTCACTAACCAGGTTTCTAAATCACATTTTTGCACAAAGCTATCCAAACATAACATTAAACACATCAACAACATCAATACAACAAAACTCTAGAGGGTTAAGGATATACCTGAAACTAGGCGGTTCAAGGACCGCTAAAACTGGGAACTCCCACCGCGACCTCTACCGGGGCCTTCCGGTGTACGAGCATCCTGCCTGGCTACGGAAGGTGGAGAACCCGAATCGCTTCTAAGAGTCCATGCTATCCTACCGCTACCCGCCTGACGATCTTGCAGATGGCCCCGTTGGCCGCAAAAATAACAATCTCCGAGTTAGTACGACACTCTCCTTATGAAGCTTTCCACAACGCCACACCGAGACAAGGGCAACCTCATCCGCGAGCACTCGCTTCCTCAAAATCTGAAACACAGGAGCCCCGACTCGCCCCTGAATATCCCGAAGGTCCCGAAAGCTGGGGAGGACCACTCAGATCGACGAGGTACATAACTAGTCTGGCCGAGGCGGTCCGCCTCGAAAGTCACCAAAGGACCTCGCTGTTCGCCTCTTCGCGACTTTGGTCATTCCGCGATTTATCCGCTCACATCCAAGTGTATACGCTGCGTCGCGGCAATGTCCATGCCTACCAAGAGCTACACCCGAACAACTCTTCGCAAGGCAATCATCGAGCCTCAGAACATATCGGTGCACTCGATCCTCCATACTAGCTACTAACGCGGGACGTCACGCCAATGAGTCGAACTCCACATTGTACTCCCCAAATGCGCGCTCGCTCGCCAGAACACCAAAAATCTGCCGCCCGAGCCCTCTCATCCGGGAGGCAAGAAATGTGCAAGAAAGGCCTCGAGAACTCGCTCCATACCGCTGGAAGTGCATGCTCTCCCCGACAGCTCCCAAGAATCAAACGATCGGCTGCGGTATCACGCAGATTGATGTGAACCTAGGCCACCGACTCGATCTCCGATGCCTTGATCACTCATGATCCGTCAGAATCGCTTGATGAACTCCTCGCGATCATCCTCGTGCCTCGACCCATAAAACTCGCGCCTACAACTCGTAAAAATCGTAGCCTCGAACTATCGGATCTAGGGTGAACCATCTGCATCGAACCGCTGCTCGGCCCACTTATCTCAAGTTCGCCACAACTCGCCATTAATCGCCTACTCTTGTAACTCATCTCTCTCGCCTGCATCGCGGGATCGAGGCTCAGTATCGTGGTCTCGCCACGTTTACTCGCAGATCCTTCACGCTTTGCCCTTCGGGCGGGTTGCCTTCGCAGGCATAATCGTAAAACGAAACACGTCGAGAGGGTCGAATCTTATCACACGCCTCAAGGCACGATCTCGGAATGAGAAGAATGGAAACCAATCCTAAATGTCCTATAGCCTCCGATTATAGATGTGGTGCACAACACACCGATAATCCAGACTTACTAGACACGATCAGACACTTTCCGAGGATTAATCGCTCGATACCACTTTGTAACGCCCAACCTGCTCGCATCGTGCCTTACCCGGCACCCTAGTGATACAACATCGAGAAAACCAGCGGAAAATAAAACATGAATCATGAAACAAGAGATATAATAAATAAGCAGCAACCAAAACAGCTTGCCTTCAGATATAATAAAACCCGACAGTTTAATCCTTTTACAACCCCCGCCCACAACAAGCATGCACTCTAAGATTTACAATAACTATGACGGACGGGGCCCGCCATACCACGAATGTATAAGCATCTACTGACTCAGTGGTAACATACCAAAAGATAAGCCTCGAAGGGACGGAGCTTTCAATACGTTGAAAGGTGATCCTAAAGCGGATCGACAATGATGTACCTTTTACTGCGGCAGATGAACGCGGCCCGAAGGAGGTCGATAACAGTACTAAGTATGTGAAATCACAACATCAGAAATGAAATCATAATAGTCTATATAAAGCAGGAGACATGTATGATGACCAAACTACAGTATATAACATATAACCAGGTACATCAAGACAGGGACTCACGCCCTCCAAATTATCACTCGTGCCCGTGGAATTTCTTCCTCACTGCCGGCAGTTTATGATATAACAATACCAAGGATTATACATGAACACCATGTCCCACCTGTGTTATAAAACCGTGCAGACAAGTATAACTACCAGATCCGACCGTATCAATAATACAATGCAACTAAAACACGGCCGACACGGGCAAGCGAGAGCCGATCCGATACCAAGGCCGGCCACGCACTGACCGGGCAAGCACGAGGGTGACCACCGTGACCAAGCGTATTACGAAACCGTCACTATCTCGAACGGGCAAGTGCGAGGGTCGACTACCGATACCAAGGCCGAATCACCACGAGGCGGCAGTACGAGAGCCGACCACCGATACCCAGCCGAACAAGAAGAAACCTCAACTATCAATCGCCCTCTATCGAGAGCGCGAATACGTAAAACAACACACTTGCACAACCAAGGCTATCATCACAAGCATAGGCAATTTTCACAACAACAAGCATATGAATGTTTCACCACAACAACCATAGGCAAGTTTCACATCAATCAAAGTACCTTCATTTTATGCCAAAGTCCGGTTTCAACTCCTAAAGTACTACGACGTTAAATTCTTTAAAAGAGATCCATTACTTATCAAAGTCACCCGATACCGTAGTATTAGAATGACCAACCCACATTCCTTTTCAAAATCAAGTAACAACATTCTTTTCCTAAGTTCGGTTGCCTAGTTTCAATTACTCAAGCTTCTCATTTTCAAATGGTTTCATAGTTCATAAACTTAATCACTAGGTTCCGTTTTATAACAATTGAGTAATATAAGTCTCACGTGAGAGTAGTGTATTCTTGTTTACAACATTCTTATTACAGCATACTTGATCTAGAAAATGTAATATCATTTTGTCTCATCTTAGTTTCTATTCAGATTGAGGTTTCTACTGGTTTTAATACAATTCATAATTATTCAATACATTTTCCTTTATTAACGCTGCAGTTGTCTGTCGATACACATTCTGATTTCCGAATCAAGAAACATTATCCTTTAAATAAAACCAATTACTCATTACTAACGAATGAGGTTTCACACAAAAATCCACATTAAAACAAATAAGTTAAGTCTCTTATCTTATAAGATCAAGTCTCTTAACTTCTAACATCAGTAAACCATTTTCTTTACCTTTCTTAAGACATTATACCTAACTCCCATCAAGCTAGTATAACTCTTTTAAAACCTTTAAAACCAAGTGTTACTCTCCCTTCAAAACGATTTAGAAATCTTTTGAAATACATCAAGTTCTTTATTATAACTAGCCGCTTATAATTCACATCGATTACCTTTAAAACCACAAAGTATTTTCTTACCTACATAAAGTCGTATAACCAACTTCCCATAAAGCCGTTATAACACTTTATGTTTTAAGAACAATCAAACACGCTTAACACATGTACGCTCACCGTACTACATAGTTCACACATATCATGCTAGAAGAGATAGGAAGAGGTTCACATACCGCGACGATTTAACGACAATAAGCAAAATGCTCCAAGTACTACAACCTTGCTAGCCCTTTCCACTCCTCGAGTAGAATACGCTACTCTTAGTACTTTCACCTATAAAGGCCACAAACGTCTATTAAATCTTAAACACACGTTCCCATCTTTCTACAGAAAATTCGGCAGCACCTCCCCCCCCCGCAACAGCGTAAATCTCCTCCTCTATCGAGGTCGGCTACCAAGCCAACCAGGGGGGGGGTTAACACGTCTAACCGGACGCGTACAATTCTACTACACAGTAATGCTACATAAGTCTACTGTAATACAACCCTAGGTAATTACAATTCGCTTCTTCTCTTTATTATCCTTCTAAGTGATTCGCTCAATTCTTCATTCTTCAGGCTTAAGTCAAAAGACATTGCCATAATACTAAGTTCAGTTCTATATATAGTATATAACACTATATATTCAACACTTATGTAATTTCCAATTACAATAGGGGGACAAGATATTTACCTCGATAAGCCCAAAAATTATCCGAGTTTAAAGTCGCTCCTGAGCAAGGTTTAGCTCCTCCTCCGAGTGCTCCAATCCGCACCAAACAACCCTTAGAAGTTCTACGCAACTTCTACTCCATACTTCAACAACGGGTGAAGATTTTCCTTAGGGTTTCGTGTAGAGGCTAAGGAAAGTATAATCGTATTTTCCGGGTTTTTCGTACAAAGGGTACTTTGGAAAGTACTACAAGGTATTTGGGCTAAAGTATTTTGGACATTATAACAATACTTAGGAGAGTATTTCTATACCACAACAAAGGGTATTATACGAAAACAACTAGGCTAGGGGGGGGTACCCCACGGCCAAGGCACCACAAAGGGGGGGGGAAAGCTTTCGGCAAAGGGGGAAAGGGGTGTGGTGGACGAATTTCACAAGGGAGGGAGGAAGAGAACTTCAAGACTTAGGCAATTTGTGGATGAAGAAAGTCTTCACAAAGGGGAGCTATTTATAGGCCAAGCAAAGGCCAACCAATGGCCAAGATCCATCCATGTGTTAGGCAAGTGTAAGGCCAAGATCAAGCCAAGTGCACCCACAAAACACTCCACAAAACACTCCACAAAACAAGCCACAAAACAAGGCACAAAAGGAGGGACCAATCGGCCAAGGCCAAGCCTCCTCTTTGCCGTCCAATGAGGGTGACAAGTGTCACCCTCCCGTTGGTCCAAAAATGTTCCGTCGCTCGGAAAAATCCGCAAAAATACTAAATGACATAGCCGTAATTTTCCCAACGTAAGCTGTGGAAACGTTTCGTCATAAAACGACTCTATTCGGCACTTGTGCCCAAATTTCGAACCAAAGCCAATTCTTAAGGCAAAAAAATTTAATACGTACGCCCTCACGTACATACTCTGGAAATACGGGGTATAACACTAAACGTTGCTCAGGAGCGACATTAAACTTGGATAATTTTTGGGCTTACCGAGGTAAATACTACTGTCCTTCTATTGTAATTGGAAATTACATACTATGGTAGTATAGAAATGAATATAAGATTCATAGAAGAGAATTGAACTGTAATAGAAGGATATTCTGAGAATAGACTTGAACGAAATCACATCGTAAGAATAAGTAGAAGTTAAATCGTACTTACATAGATCAGACATAAAGAGATCGATAACCTTTATTGGTTGAATGTTTTGCAAGTAGCATGTGCTACTTAGAAGGTGGACAAGGCTAGGGTTATAGCCGTGGGCGTTTTGCTAATAGTCGATAATCGTCGCGAGGTATGTGATTCTTCCTATACTCTTGAGCATGATATTTTAAAGGAAGATATGTATAGTACTGGCAATGTCTTTTGACTTAAGCCCGAATAATATATAGTACGGTACGACGTGTGCTAATTGAACGTAGTTGTACCAAGCAATGTCTTTTGACTTAAGCTTTGAATAATAAGAACCTTGAATGTATTTCAAATGCTAAGAAACCATTTTTAAAGAAGAGTAACACTTGGTTTTAAAGGTTTTAAAAAGAGTTATACTAGCTTTATGGGGAGTTAGGTATAACGTCTTAAGAGAGGTGAAGAAAATGGTTTACTGTTTTTAAAAAGTTAAGAGACTTGATCTTATAAGATAAGAGACTTAACTTAATTGTCTTAATATGGATGTTTGTGTGGAACCTCATTCGTGAGTAATGAGTACTGGTTTTAAAAGGAATTACGTTTCTTGATTTCAAAATCAGAACGTGTATCGACGCACTACCGCAGCTAATAAAGGAAAATGTATTGAATAATGATGTATTATATTAAAACCGTAGAAACCTCCATCCGCATAGAAACTAAGATGAGACAAAATGATATTACATTTTCTAGATCACGGTCATTGTAATAAAATTGTTATAAACAAGAATAACCTACTCACATATAAGGCATATGTTTCTCAGGTTGTTTAAAAGAGAAGTATATTCTTAAGTGAATAAGATTATGAGTTATGAAACCTTTCTAAAATAAGTGACTTGAGCATTTGAAATTAGGCAAACTTGGACGTTTGGAAAATAATGTTGTTACTTGATCTTACAAAAGGGGAAGTGGTTTGTTTACTTAAAGATAGTCACTATTTTTATACTACGGGTATTGTGTGACTTATGTGAAAGAAACGGATCTTTTAAAGGATTTAACGTCGTGAGTAATTTCAGGTTAAAACCCGACTTTGGCATAAAAAAGGTACTTTGAGTGATGTATAACTTGCCTATGCTTGTTGTGGTGAAACTTGCCTATGTTTGTTGTTGTGAAACCTGCCTATGCTTGTGATGATAGCCTTTGTTGTGCAAGTGTTGTATTTCTGTGTTACCGCGTCTCTCGATAGAGGGCCGGTCGACTTGTTGAGAACTTACTGACGTCTTTGGCGCGACGGAGAATTCCACGGGTATGTTTCCATTTTTGATTGCTGTCTTGTTGTTGATGTTACATGGACATGTCTACACCGATGCAGAATTCCGGGGGCGTGTGGCCATGCGGCAGGGTTGATTACCCGATATATTGTTATTGTGGCTACATGGACATGTCTACACCGATGCACTCGGGGCATGTGGCCACGCGGCAGGTTGATCACCCGATATATTGTTGTTGATGTTACACGGGCATGCCTACACCGATGCAGACTCGGCACGGGCATGGCCATGCGACATTGTTATTATTGTTGCATCATGGGCATGTCTACACCGATGCAGAATTCCGGGGGCATGTGGCCATGATGCGAACAAGATTGATGTTGTGGGCGTGAGACCCATAGTTGTATTTGAGTGATGACTTTGAGGGCGTGAGTCCCTGACTTGGCTGCTTTTACGTTGTGTACTGTAGTTTGGTTATCATGCATGTCTCCTGCTTTTTATAGACTGCTATGATTTCATTTATAGTACTTTACAGTTTCACATACTTGGTACCTGTTGTACTGACCTCCTTCGGGGGGCTGCGTTCATGCCGCAGGTAGAAGTACATCGGCTGTCGATCCCCGCGTTTAGGATCTCATTCAGTCTTGGAAGCTCCGTTCCTGTCCGAGGCTTATCTTTGGTATGTTACCCCGAGTCTATAGGTTCTTGTACATTCAGGGTACAAGTGGCCCCGTCCCGTCATAGTTGTTGTAAAATCTAGAGGTGCAGCATCGCAAGGTGTGAAGGGAGTTGTAAGGATTGTAACTGTTCAAATGTATATATATATGTTGAAAGGCAACCGTTTTGGTTGGCCTATTTCTATTTCATCTTGATCCATGTCTATTTACATGTTTAAGTTTGTATTTCCGCTGGTTTTCTCTGATGTTGTATCACTAGGGTGCCCGGGGTAAGGCACCAGTCACGGGCCCGGGTTCGGGTCTTGACATTCTCAATTAATCAGGCCAAAGTACTTATCAAGTCACAAATAGAATAATTCTCATTGAACAAGCCAAAGTACTTATCAAGGCATACTTAGACAAATTCTCAATTTATCAAGTCAAAGTACTAATCAAGGCATCACATAGAATTATTCTCAATTAAATAGGTCAAAGTACTACGTACGTACATTCTTTTCAAGAGACTCATTTTTGTGTAAAACCCCAAGATACTAACACCCGTAGTATCCATGCTTGTGTACATTTCACATAAGTCACTATACATTAGAAATACATTTCTCGGCTTCTAAATCAAGTGACCCTTACTTTAAAACTTTAAGCAAGTGATACCTTTAAATCACATTGCCCTTCCTTAATACAAGTTATTCCTTTGATTACTTTATTAGAGAAAACCATTCTCTTAACCTTCCATAAAGCCGTTATAACCAACTTCCCATAAAGCCGTTATAACCCTTTATGGTTTTAGGCAAAACTCAATCCTTTTCTAACCAAGAGACTTCTACTTTTTGAAACCAAGTATTACATACTTTCAAAGCAATTCACTTAACTTTCAAAAATACAATTAGTCTCTTAACCTTTAGAAATCAAGTGACTCCTTTTATTATACAACCTTAGGCAATTGATGCCTTAAAAAATCAAGTTGCCTTTTCACTAAAATCAAGTCATTATCTTTCCATAAAGAAAATATAACCAACTTCCCATAAAGTCGTTATATTCACTTTATACCTTAGCCAAAAACAATTTCCTATCCAAGGAACTTATACGATAAAACGGAACAAGTATCACATACTTCAAAAACTCTTCAAGTCCCTTAACTTATAAAAACATTAGACATCTGTAATACTTTCAAAGAAGTGAGTTAATCTCCTAACTCACCCGACTTGGCTATTCATAAAACTATTAAAGGATATCAAGGTGTCAGACGCTCACCGTACTACATACGTGCAACTAGTCATGCTCAAAGGATAGGAAAAGTTCTACATAGAGTAAATCACACAACTACCTCTTAACTTCTAAGAGTAGAAGGAAACATGAAATGATACCTCAGGTATATTCCATACATAGAATCATGCCAAGGAAGGAAGAGGTTCACATACCTCGCGACGATTATCGACAAGTAGCAAAATGCTCCAAAGTACTTCAACCTTGATAGCTATTCCACCCTCCAAGTAGGATACGCTATACTTAGTACTTCAACCTATAATGGTCACAATATGTCCATTAACCTCTTACTTCAACGTAGAATATCCTAGGTGCTAAGTCACCAAATTCTACGGAAAATCGGACATCACCTCCTTTGTTTCTACTTACTTTGCCACCTTTTTCAAGGCCGAATACAATAACCAAACACGCCACATTTAAGGCCCAATCAATGCAATCAACAATAGGGGATTACACGCCTACTAGACGTGTAAAATTCCGCCCCACAAACGATATCAAATTAATACAACTTACTAGGCCAATTCGCTAACTCAAGTACTACAACATCAATTCTTATCCAATTTCCATTTCAATCCAAGTTATTAGCCTAACATGATATCAAGTCGCAAACGAGTATAACTACTATAATCTCCAAGTAATTAACATGCGACGATTCTAATAAACGACCAAATTTTAATCCAACTTAACATGGCTTACATTACCTTTCGGATTTTCAAGGCTACAATCAATCCATAATCCTTATAAACTTCAACACCTATACTTCATGCTAGCAACAAGTAAAGCTAACAACAATATAAATAATCTTGTAACACTTTCAAAGAACAAGATTATACCTCAACGAATCTTAATCCAATCTTCAAATCCGAAGTCGCTCCTTAGCAACTTAGAGCCTCTTCAAGACACTTCAATCCGCTAGTTGAGACCCTTAGAACAACACCAACAATTTTCCTTCAAACTTTCAATCCAAAACCTAGAAAGCCACTAGGTTTTCACTTTGCGACTAACCCGAAAACTATCTTTTTCCGAGATTTTTCTATTGAGATACACTCACAATACCCTCATGAACCTTGGTTTAAAGTGTGGAGCTTATTGGACAACAAACAATTTTTTTTCCTTTTCAAGTGCCATGAACCCGAGAGCACTCTTGCTCTTCTCTCAATTTTCTTGAAAATTTCTAAGTGTTGGACAATGTCTTGCTACTACTAGTATTATAAAGGGACATGGAGGGTCAAGATATGAACAATTGGGTGGCTTGGATGAGGTCTTAGCAAATATCAAGCCTTTGTGGGTCCATTGACTTGGTCAAGAATCTCAAGCTCACTAATTGGAAGACTTAGTCATCCTAAGGCTATGGTCAATGACCATTTTGGCCATGAAATTTTCGTCCAAGGCATCAATAAGGGGGGTGACAAGTGTCGCCCTCCCATTCGTCACAATATTACGTTTTCCGACAATTTCATAATTCCGATAAAATTTTACAAGCCTCAAATCTTAACACTTGTGAGTTCTTACGTACGTTCTTAAAACATGTCCTGTAAATACGGGGTGTAACAGTACAGTTTAGTTCTCTTCTTTAATATTCTTCTGATGTGATTTCAATTCAATTCTTCTCTTAGACCATCCTTCTATATATCTTATACTCATTTCTATACTACTATAGTATGTAATTTCCAATTACAATAGAAGGACAGGATATTTACCTCGATAAGCCCAAAATTATCCAAGTTTAAATGTCGATCTGAGCAACGCTTAGCTCCTATTCAACGCTCCAATTCGCTCCATGAAACCCTTAGAATTTCTACACAATTCTACTTAACACTTCAACCAACTGGAAGATTTTTCCTGTGGTTTCGTTTAGTGACTAAAGGAAGTATAGTAGTATTTTCCTGCTTTTAGTATAGAGGTAACTTTGGGAATACTACAAGGTATTTGGGACAAGGTATTTTGGCATAGTAACAACACTGAGAATACTTTTCTACCAGGGGTATTTCACGAGAACAACTAGGAGGGGGGGGGGGATGTTTCGGCCAAGGCTTCACAAAGGGGGAGGGGTGGTTTGGACGAGAGCTTCAAGAGGGGGAGAGGGATTTCAAGACTTGGGAAATGTTTAAGGGATGAAGATTTAGTCTTGCATTTGAGGGGTATTTATAGGCCAATCAATGGCCAAGATTAAGGCAAGTGGAGGGTGGAGATTTGGACAAGTGTGTGTGGGTCCCACCTTATCAATCTACCACACAAATATCCTACCTAATCCTTGACCAAAGTTTTGGCCACAAAAACGTGCCATGTTTCGTCCACTTGACCGCCCACTTGAGGGTGACAAGTGTCTCCCTCTCGTTGGTCCAAAATATTTCATCTCTCGGAAAAATCCGCAAAAATTATAAATGTTGCAACCGTAATTTTCCCTTCGCAAAGTCCGGAAAACGTTTCGTCGGAAAACAATTCTTTTAGCTAGTTGTGAACAAATTTCGTCCCTTGCCTAACTTAAGGCTTAAACTTTTGTACGTACGCCCTCATGTACATACTCTGAAAATACGGGGTATAACATTCTCCCCTCCTTAGAAACATTTGTCCCGAATGTTCCTTCTCAAGACAGATAATGATAAAGTTCCTCTTAACTTTTGCAAATGCCACACATGGCCACAATACAACACGCGCAAATACTTAACCCACGTCAACGGGGAATCACCTCTAGCATTACAAAAGCTCCCACCCAAGGTCTAAAAGATATTCCCTTCGCACCTTTACTACACCAAAGTAATGATCATTTTATTCTCTCAAAGACATGTTCACTTCTTTCCTTACTCGTCGTACCCTTCTCGGACACTTGAACTCTTTCTAGTATACGTACCATACTTCAGTGATACCACTTTTGTCATCGCTTCAGTTTCCAAAACTTTGGAGTCACTACCTCCAAACTTGGTCACCTTACTAGCCTCAAATTCCTTTAAGGCCATTCCCGGCCTTCACGATCCGATTCTGGTCGAACATATCCACGAACTCATACGATGGTCATCTAAACTTGGCCTAGCACCTCGTGACCCTACCACCGGCGACCACCTCGAACTGACCCCACCCCAAACCGGGACGGGTCGACCCGCGAATGGTCCTCAACCCGACCCATAATCGCGCCAACCTCTTGTTCCCCGATCCGGAACAATCTTACCTATTCAAGTCCTGAAAGCTACCACTTTCATGCTACACAACCCATGGAATTATCCCACAATACATTCTTACGCATAACAAGTATTGACAAAGACTAACCGTAAAATCTTTTATTCAAGACGGCCTTACATCTAAGGTCTCAACGTGTAATATTCTAAGGTTCATACCTTCCCTGTCCCCATACTTATCCTTTCAACTAACCATGGTTCTAAACCACAATATACACAATGCTATCTGTACATAGTACTCAACATATAATCATCGTATCACGCATGCTAATCTCTAGAGGGTTAAGGATATACCTGAAGAATAGGCGGTTCAAAGGACCGCTAAAACTGGGAACTTCCACCGCGACCTCTGCCGTGGCCTGCCGGTGTATGAACATCCTGCCTAGCTATGGAAGGTGAAGAACCCGCAACTGATCTCGTAGTCTGTGCTATCCCACCAGCTACCTGCCTGACAGATCCTCGCCAAATGGCCTGTGGCCGCAAGCATAACAATCTCCCAAATTAGTACGACACTCTCTCGATGAATTTTTCCGAACGGTCACACCGAGACAAGGGTGGCCTCATCCGCAGCACTCCTACTCCCAAAAAATCTGAAACACGGGAGCCCGACCTGCCTCAAGATCGTGGAGGACCGCAGATCCGGCGGAGGCGCATAACTAGCTCGCTGAGGCGGTCCGCCTCGAAAGTCGCCAAAAGACCTCGCTATCACGGCCTCTTCTCGCTGATCCCCGTCATTCGCCGACCTCTCCGCCTCACACCTGGGCGCATAAGCTCAGATGCGGCAATGTCCATGCCCACCAAGAGCTACACCGAACAAGCCTCGCCAAGTAGTCATCGAGCCTGACGTAGCGGTGCACTCGCCCCCATGTCGCTACCAACGCGGGACGCATCAGCTAGTGAGCCAAACTCCACATTGTACTCCAACCGCACGCCCGCCCTGCCTCAATATCAAAAATATGTCGGCTGAGCCTCTCATCCGTGGAGGCAAGAAATGTGCAAGAAATGCCTCAGAACTCGCCCAAATAGCTGGAGGCGCATGCTCCCGACAGCTCCCACGAATCAAACCGCCGATCGCAGATCACGCCGATGTGGAACCTAAGACCATCGACTCGGTCTCCGGCCTTGATCACTCTCATGATCCAGAATCGTCGATGAACTCCTGCGATCATCCTCGTGCCTCGATCCATAAAACACCGCGGTCGCAACTCGTAAAGTCCCGCAGCCTCAAACTATCCGCCTCGGGTGAACTACGGTACTTACCGGCAGATCGGATCGCCGTGATCCGGCTTATCCTCGTGCCTTGCCATTATCACGCCAATAATCGGGCCATCTCCTTGTAACCCATCTCCTCGCCCAGCCGGGACCTGAGGCTCAGTATCAGGTCTCAGCAGCCACCGCCGCGACTAAACTCTATCGGGCCGGGCGGCATCGCAAAACTCGCCGCTCAAGCACTATCTCGTGTAAAGACCGGCTCGCGCCGCATTTCTCTCAGTATCCTACTAGCGGCTTCTCGCTGCCTTGCCCATCTGGGCCCGGTTGGCGCGGAGGCATAATCGTAAAAACGAAATGCATCGAGGGGTCCAACTTATAACACGGCTCTAAGGCACGATCTCGTAATGAGAAGAATGGAAACTAATCCTAAATGTCTGCAGCCTCCCGATTATAGATGTGGTGACAACACATCGATAATCAAGACTTACTAGACACGGTCTCAGACACTTTTCGAGGATTAATCGCTCGATACCACTTTTGTCACGACCCGATCCGGCCCGTGGATCGTGCCTTACCTCGCACCCTAGTGATACAACATCGAGAAAATCCGGAAATAAAAACTTAAACATGAAACAAGAGATATGATAATAAAACAGCCAACCAAACGGTTACCTTCTTGTATATAAACTAAAAACTTGAACGCTACATCCTTACAAACCCCGCCACAACAAGATTACTGCACTTCTAAGAGTTTTTATACAACATGACTTGAGGCCTCGCCATACCCCGAATGTACAAGTACTCTACAAGACAGTGGACTATACTAAAAGATAAGCCTCGGAGAAACGGAGCTTCCTAATACGCTGAATCGCGATCCTATGAACGAGGATCAACAATCGCGTACTCTACCGCGCAGATGAACGCAGCCCGGCGAGGTCAAGACAACAGTAAGTATGAAATCAAAATATCAGAATGAAATCATAGTAGTCTATATAAAGCAGAGACATGTATGATAACCAAACTACACCCACAATACATAAGCAAATATGTAAGTCGTGACTCACGCCCTCAAAGTCATCACTCAAATATAACTATGGGTCTCACGCCCTCAACATCAATCATGCCCGTCGAATACCTTCCTAACTGCCGGCAGTCTATGATATAATAACACCAAGGAGTACCCATGAACACCAAGTCCCACCTGAGTTATAAAACCGTACGGGGCAAGTACGAAGGCTAACTACCAGATACCAAAGTCGCATCATCAACTGACCGGGGCAAGTACGAAAGCCAACTACTAGATACCAAAGCCGTACTAACAATACTATACAACCAAACCACGAAGCTGATACGGGGCAAGTACGAAAGCCAACTACCAGATACCAAAGCCGTGTCACGTAGCTAACCGGGGCAAGTACGAGGGTTAACTACCAGATACCAAGCGTCGACACGAGACTTCTACTAAACCGAACGGGCAAGTACGGCTAACTACCGATACCAAAGCCGAATCACCACGACTTCGGTAAGTACGAGCCAACTACCGGATATCAAAGCCGAATCAAGAAACTCATGGAGAGCTAGTCCATGGAATAACACTATCAATGTGTTGCACTGCGGAATCCTCCATCACGCAGACGCCCAAGTAATATCATAACAAATCAGCCGGCCCTCCATTGAGAGACGCGGTTGTATAGAAATACAATACTAGCACGACAAGGCTATCACACGCAAACATAGGCAAGTTACACACAACTCAAGGTACTTTCATTTTATGCCAAAGTCCAGGTTTTAACCCCAAAGTACTACGTACGTTAAATTCTTTTTAAAAGATCCATTTCTTTTACAAAGGTCACCCGATTCCTGTATTATAAAAATAGAGTGACTAACATTTTTAAGTAAACCAAATTAAGGCAATATCATGCCTTCTTTTTAGACCAAAACACTTCTCCTTTTAAAGTCAAGTTACAACATTCTTTTCCAAAGTTCAAGTTTGCCTAATTTCAAATATTCACGTCTCTTATTTTCGAAAGATTTCTTAGTTCATAGTCTTAATCACTTAATAACATAATCTCTTTTACAACAATTTGAGTAACCTATGCCTTATGTGTGAGTAGGTTATTCTTGTTTATAACAATCTTATTAAAGCAGCCATGATCTAGGAAATGTAATACAATTTTGTCTTATCTTAGCTTCTATGCAGATGGAGGTTTCTACTGGTTTTAATATAATTACTTATTTGTCAATACATTTTCCTTTATTAACGCTGCAGTGGTTTGTTCGATACTTATTCTTATTTCTGAAATCAGTAAAACATTATTCTTTAAAAACCAAGTACTCATTACTCACGAATGAGGTTTCACACTTTTTAACAACTTTCGTATCAATTCAATTAAGTCAAGTCTCTTAACTTCAATAAACTATTCTTTTTATCTTTCTTAAGTCGTTATACCTAACTTCCCATAAAGCTAGTATAACTCTTAAGCTTTTAAAACCAAGTATTATTCTTCTTTCAAAAACGATTCTTAATTCTTTTGAAATACTTCAAGATTCTTTATTATTTAAAAACTCCAGTCAAAAGACATCGAAGTAAAACCACGTTCAGTTAACACACGTACGTCTACCGTACTATACATATTCTTTTAAAATATCATGCTCAAGATGTTATACCCCGTATTTTCAGAGTATGTACGTGAGGACGTACGTACAAAAGTTTAAGCCTTAAGTTAGGCAAGGGACGGAATTTGTGCACAACTAGCGAAAAAATTGTTTTCCGACGAAATGTTTTCCGGACTTTGCGAAGGGAAAATTACGGTTGCAACATTTATAATTTTTGCGGATTTTTCCGAGAGATGAAATATTTTGGACTAATGAGAGGGCGACAAGTGTCACCCTCAAGTGGGCGGAAATGTTGGACGAACATGGCACGTTATTTGCCTTTATTTTTGGTCAAGGATTAGGTAGGATATTTTGTGATATTTTGTGTAGTAGATGAGCAAGTGGGACCCACTCAACACTTGTCCAAATCTCCACCCTCCACTTGCCCTCCACTTGCCTTAATCTTGGCCATTGAAAGTCCTATAAATACCCCCCCTTAGTTGAAGACTTCTTCATCCACAAATAATTTCTAAGTCTTAAAAATCCTTCCCCCTCTTTGTAGTGTTCTCGTCCAAGAGCACCCTCCCCTCAGAGGCCCTACAAGTACCGCCTCTCTTGAGTTGTTCTCGTAAAATACCCCCCCTTGGTAGAAAAGTATTCTCCAAGTATTGTTACTATTCCAAAATACCTTGGCCCAAATACCTTGTAGTATTCCAAGGTTACCCCTATACTAAAAGCCCAGAAATACTACTATACTTCCTTTTAGTCACAAAACGAAACCCTAAGGAAAATCTTCATAGTTGGTTGAAGTACTAAGTAGAAGTTGTTTGGAAACATCTAAGGGTTTCTTGGAACTTTCGGAGCGTGCAAATTAGGAGCTAAACGTTGCTCAGGATCGACATTAAATCTTGGATAATTTTGGGCTTATCGAGGTAAATACTCTTGTCCTTCTATTGTAATTGGAAATTACATACTGTAGTTGTATAGGAATAGGTATAAGATATATAGAAGGATGGTATAAGAGAAGAGAATTGAATTGAAATCACATCAGAAAAATATTAAAGAAGAAGATTGAATCAGATTTACATAGATCAGATTTGAGTGACTTGTGTAGTTTAACGGGTAGGGAAGTGCTGTCCGATTTTCCGTAGAATAGAGAATCCTCTGCTTAGAATATTCTACAGAGTAGTCTAGACGTTGATAGACGTATATGGCCTTTATAGGTTGAAAGTTCTGCGAGTAGCATGTTCTACTTGAAAGGTGGACAAGGCTAGCCGGGTTATAGCGGTGGAGCGTTTTGCTATTTGTCGATAATCGTCGCGAGGTATGTGATTCTTCCTATCCTCTTGAGCATGATATTTTAAAAGAATATATATAGTACGGTAGACGTACGTATGTTAACTGAACGTGGTTTTACTGCGATGTCTTTTGACTTGAGTCTAATAATAAGAATCTTGAAGTATTTCAAAAGAATTAAGAATCGTTTTTGAAAGAAGAGTAATACTTGGTTTTAAAAGCTTAAGAGTTATACTAGCTTTATGGGAAGTTAGGTATAACGACTTAAGAGAGATAAAAGGAATGATTTACTTAATTGTTTATGAACGCCTGTATTGAATCCGGAAATGAGAATAAGTATCGAACAAACCACTGCAGCGTTAATAAAGGGAAATGTATTGACTAATTAAGTATTATTAAAACCAGTAGAAATGTTATACCCCGTAGTTCCAGGGTATATAGGTGAGGATATACGTGCGAGATTACGACAGAAATTTTGGAAAGAAAGAAAGATGTGATTTTTCGACGGAAAAGTTTCCGGTTTTTGTGAAGAAAAAGGTTCGTTAATGGGAATTGGATTCCCAGATTTGGTATTCGGACTTCTTAGAATATTTGAGAATTATGGAATTTTATTTCCAGAATCGGTCACGTGGGCCCACGGGTGAAATTTACTGCTTTGTGGGGCCCGCTTTGTTTTTGAGATTTTGGCCATTATGGATATTTTCGGAAGATGAAATATTTTGGATTTGCAGTAGGGCGACACGTGTCACCCCTAGGTGGCTCTTGGCCGAAATCCTTGAAGCTGGCAAGACAAGTGGCCTTGTCTTGCAAGATATTTTAGCTTGGACAAGTGGCTTGGGCCCACACACACTTGTCCCCAATCTCAACCACACACTTGCCTTCATCCTAACCCTTGGTGGTCTTATATATACACCCTTAGTTGATGAAAACTCCCACACTTAACCATTTCAAGACTTGACAAAATACTCTCTCCTCGAACATCGCTTCCTGCCAAGACCTTGTTCTTGAGCAAAGATTTGTCCAACAATTCTTAAAACTCTTAAGTGTTCTTCCCAAAGTGTTAGGAAGATTGTGTACCAAGTGTTGGAGAAGATTTCACACCCTAACCTATTCTCGATGCCTCGAAAGTTCCAAGTTTGGAACCCTAAGTGTTCTTCACTTTTGGAGTTGAATCTTGAAGAGGAGTTGGTTAGAGCTTCATGGGTTGCTTGTAGCGGATTGGAACGTAAAGATTTGGAGCTAAGACTTGCTTGGAGCGATATTAAGTTCTTGGATAGATTTTGGGCTATTTGAGGTAGTAAATCTTAACCTCTTTGTGATTTGGTAATTTTTACATATATTATAAGTATATATGGATTATATAATATATGGAGTAAGTTGGAAGAGTTGGATCTTGTTAACTTGTTAAAAGAAAGGATTGGTCGTTTGCCATTAAAATGGTAAAACGTATCTTACTTGCTAAGAAGCTAATAACAAAGTAACTATAACTTATATTAAGAATGGAAATATAAGTTGGATGACTAATGAGTAAATTGGACAAGTCGCCAAGGACCCCAACTCAAGGATCAGATTTACTTTGGACCAGATTTACTTTGGATCGTATTTACATTGACCAGATTTACATTTCATTAAGGAAGATTTTTCAATCGCCCGTTTGGGCAGTGATCCCCTTTTTAATTATTGTATTGTTATGAAGGCGTGATAGTAAACCGCGCACGGCCGGCGCGTAATCCCCTTCTTTTACTTATTGTTGTTATGGAGGCGTGATAGTAAACCGTTACCGTTTGGGCGTGTAATCCTTCTTTATGTTGTTTAATTATTACGCCTTATATATATATATGGTATATATATTACGTTATTCGCCTTGGTAAAAGATGGAAAAGTGAGTATAAGCGGGAAGTCTCACAAATTTCCGTAGATTTTGAGGGCTTTTTATTGGTATAAGTCTTCAATGATAAGAAAGGTTTGATAGAGTACTATGACCATTTTAGGAGTGGAGTACTACGTGTGGCGTGATCTACTTGGCTTAGGAGTAGCCGACGTGAAGTACTGAGCGCTTTTGCTTATCGTCGATAAATCGTCGCGAGGTATGTGAACCTCTTCCTATCTTTTCTAGCATGATTGTTGTGAACTATGTAGTACGGTAGACGTACGTGCTAAGTGATTTGGTTGGTTTAAAACATAGGTGTTATGATAGCTTTATGGGAAGTTAGTTATAACGACCTTATGTAGTGAAAATGGTTTATCGACGTTAGAAGTTAAGAGACTTGATCTTATAAGATAAGAGACTTAACTTATTTGTTTTAATGTGGATGTTGTGTGAAACCTCATTCGTGAGTAATGAGTACTTGGTTTTTTTAAAGGGATAATGTTTTACTGATTTCGGAAATCAGAATGTGTATCGACAGACCACTGCAGCGTTAATAAAAGAAAATCTATTGAATAATGATGTGTTGTATTAAAACCGAGAAACCTCCATCCGCATAGAAGCTAAGATGAGACAAAATGATATTACATTTTAGGTCATGGTCACAGTAATAAGAATGTTGTAAACAAGAATAACCTACTCTCACGTAAGACATATATTACTCAATTGTTCTAAAAAGGAATTGAGTGATTAAGTTTATGAACTATGAAACCATTTGAAAATGAAGCTTGAGTAATCAAACTAGGCAAACCGAATTTAGGAAAAGAATGTTGTTACCGATTTTGAAAAGGAATGTGGGTTGGTCATTCTAATACTACGTATCGGGTGACTTTTATAAAAGTAATGGATCTCTTTAAAAGAATTTAACGTCACGTAGTACTTTAGGTTAAAACCCGGATTTTGTCATAAAATGAAAGTACTTTGAGTCAGGTATAACTTGCCTATGCTTGTTGTTGTGAAACTTGCCTATGCTTGTTGTGATAGCCTTTGTTGTGCAAAGCGTTGTATTGCGTGTTACCGCTCTCGATGGAGGTCGGTTGGTAGTTGAGAACTTACTTGACGCGTTTACAGTGGCGGAGAAATTTCACGCACGCTCTCGCTGATAGTCTTATTGTGGTTAATCGCTTTGGATAATCTGACACGATGCGTAGCGCACGTGTATGATTCCATTTTGATTATCGCCTGGTGATTTCCTTTTGGACATACCGACACGATGCGAGCGCATCGCATGCGCCCATTTGGAATGTTGTCTTATTGTTTCTTGGACATATCGACACGATGCGTAGCGCATGCGGGTATGCGTCCATTTGGAATGTTGTCTTATTGTTTCCCTTTCGACATATCGACACGATGCGTAGCGCACGTATGCTTCCATTTGGATTCATCTTGTTGTTATCATATCATAGATCGCCGGCAGTGAGGAAGGTATTCCACGCATGATTGATGTTGTGGCGTGAGACCGACTTGATATAAGCGTTATATGTCGGGTATGCGTAGTTTGGCTATCATACATGTCTCGCTTTGTATAGATCGTTATGATTTCATTTACTGATAATGTGCTTTCACATACTGTACTGTTATCGACCTCTTCGGGCCGTTCACGCCGCAGTGAGGTACATCGGCCGTGGATCTCGCCTAGGACCACGGCCAGCAGATTGGGAAGCTCCGTTTCTCCGAGACTTATCTTTTGGTATGTGTTTCCCGAGTTGTAGGTTCTGTACATTCGTGGTATGGCGGCCCCGTCCGTCATAGTCGCCAGAAATCTTGGTGTCCGTAGTAATCACAAGGTGGGGGTTGTAAAGGATTAAACTGTTCAGGTTTTATATATATACTGAAGGCAACTGTTTTGGTTGGCCTGTTTATTATTATATCTCTTGTTGCATGTCTAAGTTTTTATTTCCGCTGGTTTTTCTCTGATGTTGTATCACTAGGGTGCCCGGGGTAAGGCACTGAAGATGCCCCTAACGGGCGTTACAAAAGTGGTATCGAGCGCTTAATCTCGGAAAGTGTCTACGCACGTGTCTAGTAAGTCTTGATTATCGGTGTGTTGTGCACCACATCTATAATCAGGAGGCTATAGGACATTTAGGATTGGTTTCCATTCTTCTCATTCTGAGATCGTGCCTTAGAGCTGTGTTGTAAGTTGGACCCCTCTGACGTATCTCGTTTTTACCAGTTATGCCTCCGCGCAAGGCAACCAGAGCCCAGAAGGGCAAGGCAGCCGAGGGAGCTGCTAGTGAGATACAGAGGAGTACGAGGGCACAGGCCCGGTCTGTACCTGAGATAGTACTTCAGACGGAGAGTTTGGCGACACCGCCAGCACCAGCAGAGTTTAGAGCCGCAGCAGAGGCTGCTGAGACTACAGTACCTGAGCCTCCAGTCCCACAGCCTGGAGCAGATGAGATGGGGTACAAGGAGATGGCCGCCATCGCCGTGGTCGTGGCCGAGCATGAGGATAGGCCGGATGTAGCGCCTGGCCCAAAGAGCACCGATGGTTCACCCCGAGCGATAGTTTGAGGCTACGGACTTTCTCGAGTTGTAGCGCCGAGTTTTATGGGTCGAGGCCCGAGGATGATCCGCAGGAGTTCATCCGACGCCATACGGATCATGAGAGTGATCAAGGCTTCGAGACCGAGTCGTGGTCCTAGGTTCGCGACGGCCGCGTGATACCGCAATGATCGTTTGATTCGCGAGCTCTCCCGGGAGAGAATGCACTTCCACCGCTTGGGACGAAGCGGGGCCTTCCGGCACATTTCTTGCCTCGCATGGCGAGGGCTCGCCGACGATTTTTGATGTTGAGGCGAACGGGCGCATACCGAGCACAACGTGGAGTTCGACTCGCTGGCCAGATGTTCCCGCTTTTGTAGCTTGCATGGAGGATAGGTGCATCGCCACGCCACCGCTAGATGATTATATGGTCGAGTCTTGTGCGGGTGTTTCTCTTCACCGCATGGACATTGCCCGCACGCAGGCTCATGCACTAGGATGTGAGGCACGGAGAGGTCGATGGAATGACCAGGATCGGCAGAAGAGGGCCAGGACGGCAGGGTCCTTTGGTGACTTTCGAGGCGGACCGCCTCAGCAGCAGGATAGTTATGTACCCCACGATGCAGTGGTCCTCCACCGCCTTGTGAGCGTCGTGGCTCCGAGGTTCAGATTTTCGAGAGCAGCGGTGTTAACCACCAAGCCACCCCTACCTCGTTGTGACCATTGTGGTAGACTCCATTTTGGAGAGTGTCGTGCTAAATGGGAGTTTGTTTTGCATGCGGCCAGGCCATTTTGCGAGGAATCGTCCACCAAGGGAAGACGGATGTTACGACTCACCTTCAGGATCGGTGTTTGGTTCATCGCTTTCATAGCATGCATACGCAGGCGGGCCTATGATTAGAGAGGAGCGGTAGATTCGTATATCCTTAACCTCAGAGTTTTGGTATGCTTATTATGATGGTCGATTATATTGTGCTATGTACGAATAGCGTTGTTAATTGTGAGTTAGAAAACATGCTTAGTTGGGAGGATACGTGTGGGGGCATGGAAAGTGTGAACCTTAGAGTTTTATACGTGAGACCTTAGAGGCGAGGCCGTCTTGAGTGGGTGATTTACGGTTGGTCTTTGCCGATGTACTTGGTACGCGGGGAAATATTGTGGGATAATTATACGGGTAGTGTGAGATGGAAGTGGTAGCTTTCATGACGTGAATTAGTAAGATTGTTCCGGCCGGGAACAAGAGTTTGCGTTGGGGGTCGGGTTGAGGACCATTTGCGGGTCAACCCAGAACCCGGTTTGGGTGGGGTCAGTTAGGTGGTCCCGCGGTGGTAGGGTCACGAGGATGCTAGGCCCAAGTTTGTATGATCATCGTATGAGTTCGTGGACGCGCTCAACTGAATCGGATCGTGAAGGCCGGAATGGCCTTAGAGTAAATTGAAGCTAGGAGCTGTTGTAAGATTAGAAATGATTCCTCGTTGGCTTGGATTTGAGTTTTGCGCACATGTTATATTCTGGCCATTGGTGGCGTGATCGGTTTGTAAGTATAGTAGTGAAGACTATACCGACACAAGTACGTTTGGAGACTTAGAATGAACATTCGACGAATGTTTCTAAGGGGAAGAATGTTATACCGTAGTTCCGTGGTATATAGGTGAGGATATACGTGCGAGATTACGACGTAAATTTTGGAAAGAAAGAAAGATGTGATTTTCGACTAAAAGTTTCCGGTTTTGTGAAGAAAAGGTTCGTTAATGGGAATTGATTCTGATTTGGTATTCGGACTTCTTAGAATATTTGAGAATTATGGAATTTTATTTAGGAAATGGTCACGTGGGCCCACGTGAAATTTACGCTTTGTGGGGGCCCGCTTTGTTTTTGAGATTTTGGCCATTATGGATATTTTCTAAGATGAAATATTTTGGATAGCAGTGGGCGACACGTGTCACCCCTAGGTGGCTCTTGGCCGAAATCCTTGATGTGGCAAGACAAAGTGGCCTTGTCTTGCAAGATATTTTTTAGCTTGGACAAGTGGCTTGTGGGCCCACACACACTTGTCCCCAATCTCAACCACACACTTGCCTTCATCCTAACCGCGTGGTCTTATATATACACCTTAGTTGATGAAAACTCCCACACTTAACCATTTCAAGACTTGACAAAATACTCTCTCCTGAACATTGCTTCCGGCCAAGACCTTGTTCTTGAGCAAAGATTTGTCCAACAATTCTTAAAACTCTTAAGTGTTCTTCCCTAAAGTGTTAGGAAGATTGTGTACCAAGTGTTGGAGAAGATTTCACACCCTAACCTATTCGATGCCTTGGCGAAAGTTCCAAGTTTGGAACCCTAAGTGTTCTTCACTTTTGAGTTGAATCTTGAAGAGGAGTTGGTTAGGAGCTTCTATGGGTTGCTTGTAGCGGATTGGAACGTAAAGATTTGGAGCTAAGACTTGCTTGGAGCGATATTAAGTTCTTGGATAGATTTTGGGCTATTTGAGGTAGTAAATCTTAACCTCTTTGTGATTTGGTAACTTTTACATATATTATAAGTATATATGGATTATATAATATATGGAGTAAGTTGGAAGAGTTGGATCTTGTTAACTTGTTAAAAGAAAGGATTGGCCGTTTGCCATTAAAATGGTAAAAACGTATCTTACTTGCTAAGAAGCTAATAACAAAGTAACTATAACTTATATTAAGAATGGAAATATAAGTTGGATGACTAATGAGTAAAATTGGACAAGTTGGCCAAGGACCCCAACTCAAGGACTGTATTTACTTTGGACCGTATTTACTTTGGACTGTATTTACATTGGACTGTATTTACATTTCTGTTAAGGGGAAGATTTTTCAATCGCGTTCCGTTTGGGCGTGTGATCCCCTTTTTAATTATTGTATTGTTATGAAGGCGTGATAGTAAACCGCGCACGGTTGGCGCGTAATCCCCTTCTTTACTTATTGTTGTTATGGGCGTGATAGTAAACCGCGTTACCGTTTGGGCGTGTAATCCCCTTCTTTATGTTGTTTAATTATTACGCCTTATATATATATGGTATATATATTACGGTTATTCGCCTTGGTAAAAGATGGAAAAGTGAGTATAAGCGGGAAGTCTTTAGAAATTTCCGTAGATTTTGAGGGCTTTTATTGGTATAAGTCTTCAATGATAAGAAAGGTTTGATAGAGTACTATGACCATTTTAGGAGTGGAGTACTACGTGTGGCGTGATCTACTTGGCTTAGGAGTAGCCGACGGGTTGAAGTACTTGGAGCGCTTTTGCTTATTGTCGATAAATCGTCGCGAGGTATGTGAACCTCTTCCTATCTTTTCTAGCATGATTGTTGTGAACTATGTAGTGCGGTGGCGATACGTGTGCTAAGTGATTTGGTTGGTTTAAAACATAGTGTTATGATAGCTTTATGGGAAGTTAGTTATAACGACCTTATGTAGTGAAAATGGTTTATCGATGTTAGAAGTTAAGAGACTTGATCTTATAAGATAAGAGACTTAACTTATTTGTTTTAATGTGGATGTTGTGTGAAACCTCATTCGTGAGTAATGAGTACTTGGTTTTTAAAGGGATAATGTTTACTGATTTCGAAAATCAGAATGTGTATCGACAGGACCACCGCGGCGTTAATAAAAGAAAATGTATTGAATAATGATGTGTTGTATTAAAACCGGTAGAAACCTCCATCCGCATAGAAGCTAAGATGAGACAAAATGATATTACATTTTCTAGGTCATGGTCATTTGTAATAAGAATGTTGTAAACAAGAATAACCTACTCACGTAAGACATATATTACTCGATTGTTCTAAAAGGAATTGAGTGATTAAGTTTATGAACTATGAAACCATTTGAAAATGAAGCTTGAGTAATTGAAACTAGGCAACCGAATTTAGGAAAGAATGTTGTTACGATTTTGAAAAGGAATGTGGGTTGGTCATTCTAATACTACTGTATCGGGTGACTTTTATAAAAGTAATGGATCTCTTTAAAAGAATTTAACGACGTAGTACTTTAGGTTAAAACCCGGATTTTGTCATAAAATGAAAGTACTTTGAGTTGTGTATAACTCCTATGCTTGTTGTTGTGAAACTTGCCTATGCTTGTTGTGATAGCCTTTGTTGTGCAAAGCGTTGTATTTCGTGTTACCGCGTCTCGATGGAGGTCGGTTGGTAGTTGAGAACTTACTTGGGCGTCGGCGACGTGGAGAAATTTCAGCACGCCTCGGTGATAGTATTATTGTAGTTAATCGCTTTGATATCTCGACACGATGCGTAGCGCACGGGTATGTTTCCATTTTGATTATCGCTGGTGATTTCCTTTTGGACATACCGACACGACGCGTAGCGCGGGTATCGTCCATTTGGAATGTTGTCTTATTGTTTCCCTTTGACATACCGACACGATGCGTAGCGCATCGCATGCGTCCATTTGGAATGTTGTCTTATTGTTTCCTTTGGACACGACGACGTGGCGCGTAGCGTATGCTTCCATTTGGATTGCTGTCTTGTTGTTATCATATCATCGACTGCCAGTGAGGAAGGTATTCCACGGGCATGATTGATGTTGTGGGCGTGAGACCCTGACTTGATATAACTGTTATATGTGATGTGCTGTAGTTTGGCTATCATACATGTCTCCTGCTTTGTATAGACTGTTATGATTTCATTCTGATATTATGCGATTTCACATACTTGGTACTTGACCTCCTTCGGGGGCTGCGTTCATGCCGCAGTAGAGTACATCGGTCGTGGATCTCGCTCTTAGGACCAGTTCAACAGATTGGGAAGCTCCGTTTCTCGAGACTTATCTTTTGGTATGTGTTTCCACGAGTTGTAGGTTCTTGTACATTCGTGGTATGGCGGGCCCCCGTCATAGTCGTTAATAAATCTTAAGTGCAGTAATCTTGTTGTGGGCAGGGTTGTAAATGATTAAACTGTTCAGGTTTTATATATATACTGAAGGCAACTGTTTTGGTTGGCCTGTTTATTATTATATCTCTTGTTGCATGTCTAAGTTTTATTTCCGGTTTTTCTCGATGTTGTATCACTAGGGTGCAGGGTAAGGCACGATGCCAGGCCGAGCAGGCGTTACAAGAAACCTCCATCTGCATAGAAGCTAAGATGAGACAAAATGATATTACATTTCCTAGATCATGGCTGCTTTAATAAGATTGTTATGAACAAGAATAACCTACTCACACATAAGGCATATGTTTCTCAAATTGTTTTAAAAGAGAATTATATTATTAAGTGATTAAGTGTTATACCCCGTATTTTCAGAGTATGTACGTGAGGGCGTACGTATAAAAGTTTAAGCCTTAAGATAGGCAAGGATCGAAAATTTGTGCACAACTAGCAAAAAGAATCGTTTTTCGACGAAACGTTTTCCGGACTTTGCGAAGGGAAAATTTCGGCTATGTCATTTATTATTTTTGCGGATTTTTCCGAGAGACGAAATATTTTGGACCAACGAGAGGGTGACACTTGTCACCCTCATATGGACGAAACTTGGGGCATTTTTCTTGCCTTTTCCTTGGTCAAGGATTAGGTAGGATATTTGTGTAGTTGATGAGTAAGTGGGACCCACACAACACATGGCTTAATCTACACCTTACACTTGCCTACCACTTGGCTTGATCTTGACCATTGGTGGTCCTATAAATACCCCCCCTTGCTTGAAGGTTTTCTTCATCCCTCAAATCTTTCTAAGTCTTGAAAACCCTCTCCTCCTTTGAGTGTAGTTCTCGTCCAAAGCCACCCCCTACCTCGAAAAGGCCATGGCGAAACCCTCTCCCTTTGTAGTGTTCTAGTCGAGAACATACCCCTACCTAAAGTTGTTCTCGTAAAAATACCCTTCCCTTGGTAGAGAAATACTTCTCCAAGTATTGTTTTAATGCCAAAATACTCTAGCCCAAAACCTTTGTAGTATTTCCAAGTACCCTCTATACGAAAAGCCCGGAAAATACTACTATACTTTCCCTTCAGTCACAAAAACAAAACCCTAAGGAAAATCTTCATAGTCGGTTGAAGTGTTAAGTAGAAGTTGTGTAGAACTTCTAAGGGTTTCTTGGAGAGGATTGGAGCGTACATAATAGGAGCTAAACGTTGCTCAGGATCGACATTTAAACTTGGATAATTTTGTGCTTATCGAGGTAAATACTCTTGTCTTATATTGTAATTGGGAATTACATACTGTAGTATAGAAATGTATATAAGATACATAGAAGAGAATTGAACTGTAATAGAAGGATATTCTGAAGAATATTGAATCAGTACTTACATAGAATTTGTATTCTGATGAGACTTGGGTAGTTTGTGGGTAGGAAGTGTTTGCCCGATTTTCCGTAGAATATTCTACAGAGTAGTCTAGACTTTGATAGACTTATATAACCGTTATAGGTTGAAGTACTGCGAGTAGCATATTCTACTCGAATGGTGGAAAAGGCTAGCAGGATTACAGTACTTTAGAGCTATTTGCTAATAGTCGATAATCGTCGCGAGGTATGTGATTCTTCCTATCCTCTTGAGCATGATATTTTAAAGAATATATATATAGTGCGGTAGGCGTGCGTGTGTTAATGAGCGTGGTTGTATCGACAATGTCTTTTGACTTAAGCCTGAATAATAAGAATCTTGAAGTATTCCAAAGAATTAAGAAACCGTTTGAAAGAAGAGTAATGCTTGGTTTTAAAAGCTTAAGAGTTATACTAGCTTTATGGGAAGTTAGGTATAATCATATACCGTATTTCAGAGTATGTACGTGAGGCGCACGTAAAGTTTGGCCTTGAAAGTTTAAGCCTTGACGTTTTTATTTGTGCACAACTCACTAAAAGAATCGTTTCAGACAAACGTTTCCACGGCTTTCGTAGAGAAAATTCGGCTATGTCATTTAGTATTTTTGCGGATTTTTCCGAGAGACGAAACATTTTGGACCAACGGGAGGCGACACGGCACCTCCAATTGGTGGACTTGAAATCGTCCATTGGACGAATTGGAATAGGATGTCACGTTTTTTGTGCCTTTGCACAAGTCAAGGAGTTGGTAGGATATTTGTGTGTAGTAAATCCTCACCCTACACTTGCCTTGCACTTGTCTTCATCTTGGCCATTGGTTGGCCATGGCTTGAACTATAAATACCCCCCTTTAGATGAAGAGTTCTTCATCCACAAATCTTTCCAAGTCTTGAAAAATCCTCTCCTCTTCCTTAAGCCTTTTTCGTCCAACACACCTTCCCCCCCTTTGGTGAGCTTAGCCGAGGCTAATCCCCCCGTAGCCTAGCCAAAATCTACCCCCCCCCCCTCCCTTGGTAGAAAAGTTGCCTTCTAGTATTGTTATAATGCCCAAAATACCCTAGCCCAAATCCCTTAGTACTTAGTAGAAGTTGTGAGGAACTTCTAAAGGTTCTTGGAGCTATCGGAGCGTACCAATTAGGAGCTAAACCTTGCTCAGGAGCGACGTTTATACTCGGATAATTTTGGGCTTATAGAGGTAAATAATCTTACCCTTCTTTTATAATTAGAAAATACATACTGTAGAAGTATAAGAATAAGTATTAAATACTTAGAAGGATATTACGGAATAGAATTGAATCGTTATCACGTAGAAGGGTTTAAAAGAAGAATAATTGAATCAGACTCACATGACTGTTTTCACGAGACTTATATAGCTCACTGGGTAGGGTTGTCTGCCCGACTTTCAGTAGAATTGTGAACCCTCTGTTTAGAATGACCTTGAGTAGTCTAGACTTTGATAGATGTGCGTGACTATTATAATTTGATTCTCTGCGACATATTCAACTTGGCGGAGGTTTTCCCCAGAAGGTATGTGATTCTTCCTAAGCGTGATATTTTAACATATATATATACGGTGACGCATACGTGTTAAGCGAATAATAACTACGGCAATGTCTTTTGACTTAAGCACGAATAATAACTACGGCAATGTCTTTTGACTTAAGCACGAATAATAAGAATCGATGCATTTCAAAAGAACTATCGATCATTTTTAATGTAAGATAAATATTTGGTTTTAAAACAAAAGCTCAAGAGTTATACTAGCTTTATGGGAAGTTAGGTATAACAACTTAAGAAAGATAAAAAGGAATTTACTTGTTTGTTTATAAAAGCCTTGTATTGATTTCTGTTAAGTGTAGTAAGATTTGTTAGATAAGTAGACATATTATGATGCTACCTGTGTTAGTGTCTTGAAATCCTGTGTAAGCGGGTCATTCTTCGTGCTTACGTTGCTAAGCGGTAAGTGCGTTGTACTGTTATTATATCACCTATCCGCTTGACTTATTATCCCGAGGGCTTGCCACCCTTGATGCAGGTCTATACGGCCTATGCGGTCTGTGAGACTATGCGGAGCAGCGGTATGCTCCAGGATTGATCATTCCGGGTTTAGCCCGACGCGGATGCCTATGCGGTCCATGGGACTATGCGGTCTATTGAGACTATGCGATCGCGGAGTCAGCGGTACCGGGTTAGCTACCCCGTCGCGAGGAATACCTCATGCGAGTGCGTGTGACATATACGCGACTACGGAAGTCGGGACTAGGCACGCAGAATGATACTATGGGCGATCGCCTTGCTTTGATCATTCGCGGCCTAGAATAGACCTGTTACAGTTTTCCTATTACTGTTGTTGTTTGTGATGTGGCACTATGTGCAATTGAACTGATTGTATTTGTGAAAAGGTTTTAAATACTTTGATTTCATTTAAGTACTTTATAGTTTCACATACTGGTACTGTTGTCACATCGACCTCCATCGGGGCTGCGTTCATGCCGCAGGTAAAGGCAAGCAGTGCTAGATCCGCATCCTTAGGATCTTTTGCGTTGGTGTCAGGAGCTCCATCTTCTCCGGAGGCTCTACTTTTGGGTATGATCTCCCTGTTGTAGATAGTTTTGTACAGTCAGGGTATGGCGGGGCCCTGTCCCGCCATAGTTGTATTTTTCCTTAGAGGTGCAGTAGTCATATTATACGATATGGGATGTAATCGCTAAACCATGTTTATATATATGCGAAAGGCAACCTTTTCTCACATGAATCGTGTCTTATTTTATAAAGCGTTTCATGTCTTGTTTTATATTCGATTACACTCGATGTATGACTACTTGGGTGCCATTGAAGGCACGATCCACGCCCCGGAACGGGTCGTGACAAAAGTGGTATCAGAGCTGTTAATCCTCGGAAAGTGTCTACAGACCGTATCTAGTAGAGTCTTGATTATCGGTGTGTTGTGCACCACACCAATAATCAGGAGGCTATAGGATATTTAGGATTGGTTTCCATTCTTCTCACCGAGATCGTGCTCAGAGCCGTGTTATAGGTTGGACCTCTAACGTATTCCTTTCACATGATTATGCCTCCACGTAAGGCGACCCGCCCGTGGGCAAGGCAGCGAGGAGCTTCTAGCGAGACACCCGAGTCACGAGGCTCGGGCCCGTCTATACCCGAGACGGCGAGTTCCATGACGCCGCCCCAAAGAGAGACCGCGTGCCGTACCTCCGTCCCACACGGAGCAGAGGAGATGGGGCAGAGAGATGGCGATTATTTGCTCGGATTGTGGCGACATGAGGACAGCCGACGCAGCAGTTCAGCCCGAAGACTGTAGTGCACCCGAGGCGAGCGGTTTGAGGCTACGGATTTCCTTAGTTGTAGCCCGCCGAGTTTTACTGGTCGAGGCCGAGGATGATCCGCAGGAGTTCATCCGTCGATTCCGCAGAGGATCACGCGGTGATCAAGGCTTCGAGGCCGAGTCAGTGACATTCGGTTCGCGTCGGTGCGTGATACCGCGATCGATTGGTTTGATTCGTGGAGCTTTCCCGGGAGAGCATGCACTCCAGCAGTATGGGATGAGTTTTCGAGGCTTTTCTCACACACTTCTTGCCTCCGCAGATGAGGAGGCACGAGCGATAGATTCTTGTTGAGACAGGAGGACGCACGCTAGGGAGTACAATGTCGAGTTTGATTCTTTGGCTCGATATGTCCCTGCATTGGTAGCAGATATGGAGGACCGGGTGCATCGCTATGTCACTGGGCTAGATGATTATATGGCCGAGTCTTGTGCGGGTGTGTCCTTCACCGAGCATGGACATTACCCGTATGCGAGCTCATGCATCAGATGCGGCGAGCGAGACCGCCGGTAGAGCGATATCGCCCGGAGAAGAAGGCGCCAAGACGGCCGTTCTTTGGTGGTTCGTGGTGGGCGCATCGTGAAGTCCAGATTTGCACCACACCGCGCAGAGCGCTCCTACATCATTTTCGGATACCAGAGCGATCGGCGGTCGGGGCCCAGACTTCGGATTTCCGGTAGCAGGGTGCTAACCGCTCGAGGTCCGCTCGGTGCCCGTTGTGGTAGATACCATTCCGGGAGCTATACCGAGCTTGCTATACTTGTGGCCAGCAGGTCATTTCGCGAGTTTGTCCGAAGCGGCGGCGGTGGTAGGCTCACCATGTGGTGCGTTGCCGCTTCATCCTCGACAGCTACTCGCCGAGGGCAAGGTACTCATGGACCAGGGTCGCGGCAGAGGTCGTGGCGCAGGTCCATTCTAGCGGTCCTCGAACGCATTTATGCTTTGTCCACCGATGATCGAGGCCTCACCGATGTCGCCACGTACCTTATCGGGCGGGTTTGATGTATGCCTTGATAGATCCGGTTCTACTCATTCTATATATCTCCCTTGTTGCTAGTAGGATAGGGATAGAGCACGAGTCCATAGACCACTTTGAGGTAGCTACGCCGATGGGTGATTCGGTGGTAGCTCGGCGGGTATATAGAGCTTGTCTGTGATCATTTACGGTCGCCGACCTAGCCGACTTGATAGAGTTGGAGATGATTGACTTCGACGTGATCATGGGATGGATTGGCTAGCTTGCTACGCCAATGTAGGCCGCAGAGAGAGTAATGCAGTTCCAGCTTCTGAGGGGCGGTTGTTGAGTGGGAGAGGAGCACGGTATCGCCGAGGGTAGGTTTATTTCCTACCTCAAGGCTGGGAAGATGGTGCGAAGGGTATATCTACCATCTCGTCGTGTTTGATATCAAGCTGCGGTACCAGATTTTCCGTCCCAGGTCGAGAGTTCCCGACGTGTTTCAGACGACCTCGGGTATCCCTCCGAGAGGAGATCGAGTTTTGTATAGATGTGTTTGCGGACACTCGGCTATTTCCATTCCGCCATCTGAATGGCACCCGCCGAGTTGAGAGTTGAAGGACCACCGAGAGATTTCTTTGGAGAAGGGCTTCATCGGCCTAGTGTTTCTCCCCGGGAGCGCCGGTATTGTTCGTGAAGAAGAAGGACGGGACGCTGCGCATGTGTGTTGATTACAGGCAGCTGAACAAGGTGACCATTAAGAACAGATACCCCCTTCCCAGGATTGATGATTTGTTCGACTAGTTGCAGGGCGCGAGATGTTTCTCCAAGATTGATCTGCGATCGGGCTATCATCAGGTGCGAGTCAGAGAGGTGGATGTCCAGGGTGCATTCGGACACGCACGCATTATGAGTTCGAGTGGTCATGTCTTTTGGGTTGACCAATGCTCCGCGGTATTCATGGATTTGATGAACCGAGTGTTCAAACCATTTTGGACACGTTTGTGATAGTGTTCATTGATGATATCTTGGTTTATTCTCGCTCGAGCGAGCACGCGAGCATTTGAGGATCGTGGCCGATTCTCGGGACCAGCTTGTACGCCAAGTTTTCCAAATGTGAGTTTTGGTTGACTTCGTGGCTTTTCGGGCATATTGTCGGGCTGATGGCATTCAGTGGATACGGCCAAGATCGGCGATCGAACTTGGCCTAGACCTGCTACTCCGGCTGAGGTTCGCGATTTCGGGCCTTGCGAGATATTATCGGCGTTCGTAGAGAAGTTTGCTTATCTCGCACCATTGACTAGGCTGACTGAAGGCAGCCAAGTTTGATGGTGATGCTTGTGGCGGGGTTTCGATTCTTGAAAGAGAGATCGACGGCCGCCCGTTCTTACTCTTCCGAGGGTCGAGACGGTTATGTTGTGTATTGTGATGCGTCGAGCATCGGGTTGGGATGTGTGTTGATGCATGGCAAGGTTATAGCGTATGCGTCCCGACGGTGAAGAAACACGAGAGAACTACCCACCCATGATTTGAGTTGGGTACCGTGATTCACGCCTTGAAGATCTGGAGGCACTATTTGTATGGGGTTCACGTGGATATTTATACGGACCACAAGAGCCTCCAGATATCTTCACCCGAGAGAGGTGAACTACGGCAGAGCGGTGGTTAGAGCCGCCAAGGATTATGATGTTGATATCTGTACCACCCGGGAAGGCCAATGTCAGGCGGATGCTCTTAGTCGAGGTCGATGGGAGCTTATCGATGTGCGGCCAGCGAGAGGGACATGGTTCGTGATTTGCATCGAGCGAGCCTTGGTGTCCGTTTGATTGATTCCGATAGCGATGGGGTTAGAGTTCGTGAGGTTGCCGAGTCTTCCATCATCGAGAGGTGAAGAGGCAACGATTCGAGGATCCGATTTTGACACGTTATCGCGATCTGACTCTTCGTGAGGGCAGGTCCTTTGAGGTAGCTTTGATGGGGTGCTAAGGTTTGAGCGAGTTGTGTGTTCCAGATGTTTCGGACTTGGCGAGTTCTTGGGGAAGCACACACAAGCGTTACTCTATCCATCCGTGGTCGACCAAGATGTACCACGACCTTAGATACGTGTATTGGTGGGATGGCTTGAAGAGGACGTTGCGAGTTCGTAGCTCGCCCATGTTGTCGCAGTGAAGATAGAGCACCGTGAGGCACGGTGGTTTGTTACGCACGATAGAGATCCCGACACGGAAGTGGGAGGTGATCAACATGGACTTCATCACGAGATTGCCTCGCACTCGGAGGAGACATGATTCTATATGGGTTATCGTCGGCAGTCGGCGAAATCAGCCCACTTTCTTCCCGTTAGGACGACTTTCTCGGCTGAGGATTATGCCAGACTTTACATCCGAGAGATCGTCAGACTGCATGGAGTCCCTATTTCGATCATATCAGACAGAGGAGCCCAGTTTACGGCTAACTTCTGGAGGTCTTTCCAGAGAGGTTTAGGGACGCAGGTGAGCCTGAGTACTGCATTCCATCCACAGACAGACGGACAGGCCGAGCGCACTATCCAGACTCTTGAGGATATGCTGCGAGCCTGTGTTATCGACTTCAGGGGTAGCTGGGAGGATCATTTGCCTCTAGTTGAGTTTGCGTACAATAATAGCTACCACTCCAGTATTCAGATGGCGCCTTATGAGGCCTTGTATGGGAGGAAGTGCAGATCGCCTATAGGTTGGTTCGATGTGGGCGAAGTGCAGCTAGTGGGTCCAGATTTGGTGCAGCAGGCAGTGGATAAGGTGAAGCTTATCCAGGAGAGGTTCGACGGCTCGAGTCGCAAGTCATACGCAGATCATCGTCGTCCGCATCCGGAGTTCGAGGTTCATGATTGGGTTTTCCTAAAGGTGTCACCCATGAAGGTGTGATGAGATTCGGGAAGAAGAAACTCACCAAGGTACATTGGGTCGTTTGATTGTCCGCAGGTAGGCAAGGTTGCCTATGAGTTGAATTCGCCGTCCGATCCGGAGGCGATGCATCCGGTGTTTCACGTTTCTATCTTGAGAGATGTATCGGGGATCCATCTAGTGGTACATCCGATTGGCGATGTCCGTGTGACCAGGGGTTATCGTGAGGAGATTCCCATGCGATAGTCGATCATCGGGTTAGGCGTCTGACCAAGGGCGTGGCTTCCACAAAGTTACGTGGCGAACGAGCTTAGGGAGGAAATGGCGTGGGAAGCGGAGGAGGACATGAGGCGGTACCTCACTTATTCCCTACACCTCGGTGTAACTTACTTTCCGCTTCTTTGGTTTAATTTTCGTAATTATTAAGTGTTATATTGTGGCCATGTGTGGCACTTGCAAACTGTTTAAGCTTTTACCGTTAACTGTCTTGGGAAGGAACATTCGGGACGAATGTTTCTAAGGAGGGGAGAATGTTATACCCCGTATTTCCGGAGTATGTACGTGAGGGCGTACGTACGAAAGTTTGGCCTTGAAAGTTTAAGCCTTGGACGTTTTTATTTGTGCACAACTCACTAAAAGAATCGTTTTCCGATGACGCTTTCCACAACTTCGTAGAAAATTCCGGCTATGTCATTTAGTATTTTTGCGGATTTTTCCGAGAGACGAAACATTTTGGACCAACGGGAGGGCGACACTTGGCACCCTCCAATTGGTGGACTTGAAATCGTCCATTGGACGAATTGGAATAGGATGGCACGTTTTTTGTGCCTTTGCACAAGTCAAGGAGTTGGTAGGATATTTGTGTGTAGTAAATCCTCACCCTACACTTGCCTTGCACTTGTCTTCATCTTGGCCATTGGTTGGCCATGGCTTGAGCTATAAATACCCCCCTTTAGATGAAGAGTTCTTCATCCACAAATCTTTCCAAGTCTTGAAAAATCCTCTCCTCTTCCTAAGCCTTTTCGCCCAACACACCTTCCCCCTTTGGTGAGCTTAGCAGAGGCTAATCCCCCCCTAGCCTAGCCGAAATCTACCCCCCTCCCTTGGTAGAAAAGTTGCCTTCTAGTATTGTTATAATGCCCAAAATACCCTAGCCCAAATCCCTTAGTACTTAGTAGAAGTTGTGAGGAACTTCTAAAGGTTCTTGGAGCTATCGGAGCGTACCAATTATGTCACGACCCGACCCCGGGGCCGCGACTAGTACCCTACTGGGGTACCCTGTCAGGTATATGTCAGAGAATAGCAGCGGAACATAACACAACACATAACTTCATAAAAAGGGTAAGTCATAACTGGCCAGCCGATAAGGCTGCCTTCCATAAACATACTTAAACAAAGTATTTGTAATACAACTGGTTCTTATAGCCCAAAATATATAGGTGGCCACAGACCTCTAAAGATAACAACTGTGGCGGGACAGGGCCCCGCCATACCCCTGAATATACACAATGTCTATAACATCAGGGAAAGACCGTACCAACAAAATAAGCTTCCGGAGGGATGGAGCTTCTGACACCGGAACAATGATCCTAGGAACGAGGATCCACAATCTTCTTACCCTTACCTGCGGCATGAACGCAGCCCCCGAGGAAGGGGGTCAGTACACAATATGTACCAAGTATGTAAAGCTGGAAAATACTGTAATGATAACAACATAGTTTAAAAGTAAACTGTAGTCATGGAAGATAGTCGAAATACCTTTTACTGTGTCTTACTAACAATGAGAGTGACAAGTATATATATATAAAATACTGCATAAAATAGGGGTCTCATGATCACAACCGGATACCGCGCCCGTAGTATCAATAAGCACTCCTACTCCTGGGACTATTTCACCCGCATAAGCCTCACAAGGACTCGCATGAGGTATTCCTCGCATCGTGGGTAGCAAATCCACGGAACAGGTGGTATAACGTCTTGGGGGTTTTCCCCTCATTTATACTCTTACCCTGAAGCAGATGGTATAACGTCTTGGGGCTTGCCCCTCATTTATACTCTTACACTGAAGCAGCTGGTATAACGTCTTGGGGTTTCTCCCCTCATTTATACTCTTACACTGAAGAAGGTGGTATGACGTCTTGGGACTTGCCCTCATTCATACTCTTACCCTGGAGAAGGTGGTATAACGTCTTGGGGCTTGCCCCTCATTTATACTCTTACCCTAGCTCAAATAATCATCATATCATAGTCATAGTTAAGTTAAGAAAACTCATAACTTCTTATTAGTCTTGTTCATATACCCTCTCATTTTAGTTAAGGCACTTAATCATATCTTTAATAACAAGAAAACCGCATTTAACCCAAGCACTACATACTTCAACTCTTTTAAAAGTGACCTTTCTTATACATAAAACCTTTTGGCAATTGGTGCCTTTAAACCAATTTGCCTTTCATAACTCATGTCATTTGCCCCTACTTATCTTACTTAGAGTAAATCTCTTCATTAACCTTTTATCAAGTTAATAAACCAACTTCCCATAAAGTTGTCTTATTAACCTTATACTTTAGTAAAATTATACTTTTCCTCAACCAAGGGTCTTATACATTCTTAAAACGAAACAAGTCTTTATATCGTAAAACAAGTAAGAATACCAAATCTTGTACGTCTACCGTACTACATAGTTACATCTATTCATGCTCAAGAGATAGGAAGGCTCCACATACCTCTTTGGTCAATCCTCTTGCCAAGTCCAAACTACCGCAAGTAATATTCAACCTAAAATAATCGTGATACGCTTGTTAACCTCTAATCTCAAAGTAGAACAATCCAAGTTCTAAGTCACTAAATTCTATGGAAAATTGGGCAGCATTTCCCTTGTTTCTACTCACTTTGCCACCTTTTCTCAAGGCCGAATTTATCATCCAAACACCACAATTAAGGCTCAACAATCCAACATTTTAAAGGGATTACACATCCATACTGGGTGTGTAAAATTCTGCCCCACTAGTTACAACAATTCACTTATCACTTCTAAGGTAGTTTTTAGGCTACAACATGCTCATAATCACTTCTTAGCCATTTCTTTCATACCCAAACCACATTTCTAACATGCAAAGATTCTAGAAGCATTATTTACTACCACAAGTTCTTTCTTCTAAACATGCAACACTTAGAACTAATTCTAAAGGAAGAAATGTTACCTTAAAGTTTTAGCCAAAACTTATTCCAACTATTGCTAGCTTCCTTGCCAAGAACACCACCACAACAATGTCAACAAGCTAACCACAAGCTTCCTTTTCTTGCTCTTAACTTTCAGATTTTTCTTGAGTTTTCTTAGAGAGAAGGAGGAGCAGATTTTAGAGAGAGGGAGAGAGAGTGGGAAGATGAAAGATGGGAAGAATGACCAAGTCTTGGTCAATATATTGCATGTAGCAGAAAATCAGATGGGGGGGGACACTTGTCACCCTCCCATGGTCTCTTTTAAAACAAAAATCAGACTTTAAGTTTTCGCCCAAATTTCCCGCCTGCGCACGCTTCCCGGCGCCGCGGCGCCGCAACTCCTGCGACCCCTCGGATCTTCCGCGGCCCTCGCTCAGCGCCGCGGCTCAAACTCAGCGACCTGCAGCACTTTGGCGCGCGCTCGCGGCCGCCGCGCCTGCCGCTTTAGTCCGAAACACGTTTACGTGCGATCACAAGCCGAACTTGTAACTCTCATAACTTCCTACTCCGACGTCCTATCGACGAACGGTTGGTTGCGTTGGAATCTAGACTCAACGAACTACGTCCTAGGCCTTTAAAATACCAGGAACTCTCAACGAATCGGGTCATAACCGCCTCAAAGTTGACTAAAACCGTCCCGAACGATCACAACCCGTCCTTCGGAAATTTTAAGTCTTACATACTTTCGTGCGTTTCCATACGTAGGTCAGAACTACGGGTATAACATTCTCCCTTAGAAACATTCGTCCGAATGTTCCTTCTAAACTTACTCAAATCACAACATCGACATAGACCCTCTTAACTATTCATTCGTAATAAAGAAGCTCCACGAGCCACAACATACAGAAGCGTAAATGCTAAATCAAAACTAACAAGCAGGAAAGTAGGTTACCTGGAGGTATAGGGAATAAGTGAGGATACTTCTTCATCATGTCATCCTCTGCTTCCCACGTCATGTCCTCCTGTTGTTCGCCATAGGACCTTGACGGAAGCCACGTCTTTCGTCGAAGTCGATCTAACGACGATCGAGTATCGCTATGGGACTCTCCTCATACGATAAATCCTCTGTTACTTGGACATCCTGAACAGGGTGCAATCTATATGGATCTCCAATACATTTCCGGAACATGGACACCTGAAAAACTGGATGCACCGCCTCGAATCGGACGGAAGATCTAACTCATAGCAACCTTGCCTACCCTACGGACAATGATACGCCCAATGTACCTTGGGCTAAGCTTCCTTTCTTTCCAAATCTCATCACGCCGCTTCATGGGCGTACCTTGAGGAAAACCCAATCATCTAACTCAAAGTCCCAGTGTCGACGCCGATGCTCTGCATACCACTTTTGCCGCCTCTGAGCTGCCAACAACCGCTCCTGGATAAGCTTCACCCTATCCATCGTCTGTGGACTAAGTGCGCCCGACTAATGAACTTCTCCCACTCGAACCAGCTTATCGGTGACTGCACTTCCTCCGTATAAGGCCTCATAAGGCGCCATCCGAATCCGGAATGGTAGCTATTATTATATGCAAACTCCACGAGAGGCAAGTGATCCTCCCCTACCCTCGAAGTCAATAACACAAGCCCGCAAAGATATCCTCGTTGTGCGGATAGTGCGCTCGCCCGTCTGTCCGAGGATGAAACGCCGCATCGAGACTCACTGTGTCCCTAACCCTTCGAAAAGACCTCGAGTTAGCCGAGAACCGCCTCTATTCGATATAATCGACACCGACCCCGCGTGCGCCTCACAACCTCTCTAATATATAATCTGGCATAGTCCTCAGCTGAGAACGTCGTTCTGACCGGAAGAAAGTGGGCTGATTTCGTCAACCTGTCGACAATCACCCAAATGGAATCATGCTTCCTCTGAGTGGTAGGTAGCCCTGTAATAAAATCCATATTTATCACCTCCCACTTCCAAGTCGGAATATCAATGGCCTGCAACAGCCCTCCGGGCTTCTGGTGCTCAATCTTAACCTGCTGACAATTCGGGCACTGTGCCACGAACTCCGCAACGTCCCTCTTTAGGCCATCCCACCAATACACGCATCTGAGGTCATGGTACATCTTAGTCGACCCCGGATGAATAGAATAACGAGCACTGTGTGCCTCACTGCACTGACGAAGTCTGTCACATCGGAACACACAACCGCCTCGAATCTTAGCACCCCATCGCGCTACCTCGAATAGACTCTTCTCATACGGAGGCGCATCTCTGCATCGTACCAAAATCGGATCCTCATACTGTCGCCTCCTTACCTCCTCGACGATAGAAGACTCGGCAACCTCTCGAACCCGAATTCCCTCACTATCAGAATCAACCAAACGAACCCCAAGGCTCGCTAGCTGATGTAACTCTCGGACCATATCCCTCTTCTCTGGCTGAACATCAGACAGACTACCCATCGATCTGCGACTGGGCATACGCCACCACATTGGCCTTCCCTGGGTGGTATAGAATATCAACATCGTAATCCTTAAGTAGTTCCAACCACCGTCTGCCGCAAGTTGACTCCTCCGTGAAGATATCGGAGACTCTTGTGGTGCGTGTAAATGTCCATGAACTCCATATAAATAATGTCTCGGATCTTTAAGGCATGAATCATCACTGCCAGCTCCAAGTCATGTGGGATAGTTCTTCTCATGTTTCCTAAGTCGGGATGCATAAGCTAGAACCTTGCCGCGGCCGCATCGACGCACCCAAGCCCGACACTGACGCGGCCACAATAAACCACGTATCCATCTAAGCCCTCTGGAAGAGTAAGAATCGGGCGGTTGTCAACTTCTCCTTTAGCAACTGAAAACTTTCTCACAAGTATCCGTCCATGAACATAGCCGCCACGAGTCGACTTAGTCAAAGTCTTTGAAATAAACAAACTTCTCCACAAACCTCCGATAATAACTGCAGCCCAAAGCTGCGCACCTCTGTCGGTGTAGTGGGTCTAGGCCAAGTCTTGACTGCTTCAATCTTTGCTGTATCAACCCGAATACCATCGGCCCCGATAACATGCCCTAAGAAAGCCACTGACTTCAGCCAGAACTCGCACTTCGAGAACTTGGCATACAACTGCCGGTCTCGGAGGACTCCCAATACCGTCCTCAAATGATCTGTATGCTCCCGCTCTGTGCGCGAATACACCAAGATATCATCAATAAACACTATAACGAACATATCCAAGAATGGCCTGAACACCCTATTCATCAAATCCATGAATCTTCTGGGCGTTGTCAACCCGAAAGACATCACCACGAACTCATGGTGCCCATACCGGTCACGAATGCGATCTTTGGGATATCTACCTCTCTAACTCGCACTGATGATAACTGCATGAGTAGGTCTATCTTGGAAAAACACTTTGCACCCTGCAACTGGTCAAACAAATCGTCAATCCTGGGGAGGGGATATCTATTCTTGATAGTTACCTTGTTCAGCTGCCTGTAATCAATACACATACGCAGCGTCCCATCCTTCTTCTTTACAAATAACACTGGTGCTCCCCAAGGAGAAACACTTGGCCTAATGAAGCCTTTCTCCAGCAAATCTTTCAGCTGGTCCTTCAACTCCTTCAGCTCGGCAGGTGCCATCCTGTATGGCGGAATAGATATCGGCCGAGTATCTGGCGCCAAATCAATGCAAAACTCAATCTCCCTTTCGGGAGGGATACCCGGAAGCTCATCTGGGAACACGTCTGGAAACTCTCTAACGACCGAATCGATCAAGGTGCGGTACCTCGACCTCGATGTCGAATACGAACCATATGGTAGATATACCCTTTCCGCACCATCTTCCTAGCATTGAGGTAAGAAATAAACTTACCCCCGGCGATGCAAAGATTCCCTTCCACTCGATAACCGGCCACGAAGCTGAACCGAACTAATCTCTCCCGGTCCACGTTGGCATAGCAAGATGCTAGCCAATCCATACCCATAATCACATCAAAGTCCGCCATATCCAACTCTATCAAGTCGGCCAGAGTCGGCGGCTATCTATAGTCACAGGACAAGCCTTATACACTCGCCGGCTACGGCTGAATCACTCGGGCGTAGCCACCTCAAAAGGTCTTATGGACTCGGCTCTATCCCTATTCTACCGGCAATATGAGGAGATATGTAGGACAAGGTAGAACTGGATCTATCAAAGCATATCATCACGAAGAAACCAATAATGTACTGGCGACATCCGCGGCGCCTCGGTCTGTCGACCGACATAGCATAGATGCGGTTCGAGGACCGCGAATGGAACCCTACCACGACCTGCGGCGGCTGCCGCCCATAAGTACCACGCCTCCGGGCGTCTAACCATCGAAGATGAAGATCCAAAGAATGCACCGTCGGCTGAACTGCATGCTCCCGCCGCCTAAGGACGGACAATCCTTCTTCAGATGGCCCTGCCGGCCACAAGAGTAACATGATCTCGAACCCATACGCACTCGCCCGGATGAGACCTACCGCATCGAACGCACCGAGAGGTAGGTGGTCTCGACAGTGGTCTTCGCCTCGCGAAAACGGCGTCCCGAGCCACGACCGCTCACGATAACCTGCGATCGACCTCACGCGAAAACTGAAGGAGCACTGCGAGCTGGGTTGGAAGGTGGACTAGTCTGCTGCCGAGGCTGCCCGCCTCAGCGCTCGAACCCGATGTCACGCCTCTTGGTGGCCCAAATCTAGCCGATCTCGCTCTCTCGCCTCGATCCTCGCGTATGCTGCATCTCCGCAATATCCATCCTCGGCTGAAGTGCCACTCCTAAGCAGCGATGTCGTGCGACGGTCTAGCCCATCACGTATCTATGAACCCCGCTCGCCATATCGCCTACAATGGTGTGCGCATATTCGCCGGAGTCAAACTCGGTGTACTCACGATAGTCCTCGATCTTCTCAAGGTCAAGAACCTATCTACGCGGGCTCTCCTCACCTCCGGGGGCAAGAAATGGTCTAGGAACGCCTCTGTGAACTCCTCCCAATCAGCTGGAAGAGCATCCTCGCCCCTCGACAGTACCCACGACTCAAACCAGTTCAACGCAATATCGCGTAACCGGTAAGAAGCTAGTATAACAGACTCAGTCTCTGATGCCCTAAGAACCTGCATGGTCCGCTGTAACTGTCGGACAAATTCCTGCGGATCCTCATCAAATCTCGAACCATAGAACTCGGGTGGGTGACAACCCAAGAAATCCCGAATCCGTAAATCGCTCGGCTCAGGGTTGGCCGCCGCTTCGCTGGCCGCTCGCCACTATGCGGTCGATAACGAATCAATTTCCCTATAATCTGCATCGTACTCGATCGTGGAGCCGAGGCTCGTCACCATGATCTCGATGGCGCGTCACGCCTCGAACTGCTGAGGCGGCGACGACGTGGAACTCGCCGCCTAAACATCATCTCTCGTAAGGATGGGCACGTGCCTCGTGATTCTCCGCGTCCACTAGCGGCCTCACCGCTTTGCTCTTACGGGCCGCGGTTGCCTTGCGTGGAGGCATAACTGATACATAAAGGAAAACATCAGGGGAGATTCAACCTATAACTCAGCTCTATTGCACGATCTTAGAGTGAAAGAATGGGAACCAATCCTACATATCCTGCAGCCTCCTGATTATAGATGTGGTGCACAACACACCGATAATCAAGACTCTACTAGACACGGTCTGTGGACACTTTCCGAGGACTAAGCGCTTCGATACCACTTTTGTCACGACCGACCAGGGCGCGACTAGTACCTCTGGGTACCTCGTCGTATATGTCGAGAATAGCGTGAACATAACACAACACATAACTTCATAAAAAGGGTAAGTCATAACTGGCCAGCCGATAAGGCTGCCTTCCATAAACATACTTAAACAAAGTATTTGTAATACAACTGGTTCTTATAGCCCAAAATATATAGGTGGCCACAGACCTCTAAAGATAACAACTGTGGCGGGACAGGGCCCCGCCATACCCCTGAATATACACAATGTCTATAACATCAGGGAAAGACCGTACCAACAAAATAAGCTTCCGGAGGGATGGAGCTTCTGACACCGGAACAATGATCCTAGGAACGAGGATCCACAATCTTCTTACCCTTGCGGCATGAACGCATGGCCCGAGAAGGGGTCGCACAATATGTACCAAGTATGTAAAGTGGAAAATCTGTAATGATAACATAGTTTAAAAGTAAGCGTAGTCATGGAAGATAGTCGAAATACCTTTTACGTCTTACTAACAATGAGAGTGACAAGTATATATATATAAAATACTGCATAAAATAGGGGTCTCATGATCACAACCGGATACCGCACCCGTAGTATCAATAAGCACTCCTACTCCTGGGACTATTTCACCCGCATAAGCCTCACAAGGACTCGCATGAGGTATTCCTCGCATCGTGGGTAGCAAATCCACGGAACAGGTGGTATAACGTCTTGGGGGTTTTCCCCTCATTTATACTCTTACCCTGAAGCAGATGGTATAACGTCTTGGGGCTTGCCCCTCATTTATACTCTTACACTGAAGCAGCTGGTATAACGTCTTGGGGTTTCTCCCCTCATTTATACTCTTACACTGAAGAAGGTGGTATGACGTCTTGGGACTTGCCCTCATTCATACTCTTACCCTGGAGAAGGTGGTATAACGTCTTGGGGCTTGCCCCTCATTTATACTCTTACCCTAGCTCAAATAATCATCATATCATAGTCATAGTTAAGTTAAGAAAACTCATAACTTCTTATTAGTCTTGTTCATATACCCTCTCATTTTAGTTAAGGCACTTAATCATATCTTTAATAACAAGAAAACCGGGAATTTAACCCAAGCACTACATACTTCAACTCTTTTAAAAGTGACCCTTTCTTATACATAAAACCTTTTGGCAATTGGTGCCTTTAAACCAATTTGCCTTTCATAACTCATGTCATTTGCCCTTACTTATCTTACTTAGAGTAAATCTCTTCTCATTAACCTTTTATCAAGTTAATAAACCAACTTCCCATAAAGTTGTCTTATTAACCTTATACTTTAGTAAAATTATACTTTTCCCCTAACCAAGGGTCTTATACATTCTTAAAACGAAACAAGTCTTTATATACGTAAAACAAGTAAGAATACCAAATCTTGTACGTCTACCGTACTACATAGTTACATCTATTCATGCTCAAGAGATAGGAAGGCTCCACATACCTCTTTGGTCAATCCTCTTGCCAAGTCCAAACTACCGCAAGTAATATTCAACCTAAAATAATCATGATACGCTTGTTAACCTCTAATCTCAAAGTAGAACAATCCAAGTTCTAAGTCACTAAATTCTATGGAAAATTGGGCAGCATTTCCCTTGTTTCTACTCACTTTGCCACCTTTTCTCAAGGCCGAATTTATCATCCAAACACCACAATTAAGGCTCAACAATCCAACATTTTAAAGGGGATTACACATCCATACTTGGGTGTGTAAAATTCTGCCCCACTAGTTACAACAATTCACTTATCACTTCTAAGGTAGTTTTTAGGCTACAACATGCTCATAATCACTTCTTAGCCATTTCTTTCATACCCAAACCACATTTCTAACATGCAAAGATTCTAGAAGCATTATTTACTACCACAAGTTCTTTCTTCTAAACATGCAACACTTAGAACTAATTCTAAAGGAAGAAATGTTACCTTAAAGTTTTAGCCAAAACTTATTCCAACTATTGCTAGCTTCCTGCCAAGAACACCACCACAACAATGTCAACAAGCTAACCACAAGCTTCCTTTCTTGCTCTTAACTTTCAGATTTTTCTTGAGTTTTCTTAGAGAGAAGGAGGAGCGATTTTAGAGAGAGGAGAGAGTGGGAAGATGAAAGATGGGAAGAATGACCAAGTCTTGGTCAATATATTGCATGTAGAGAAAATCAGATGGGGGGACACTTGTCACCCTCCCATGGTCTCTTTTAAAACAAAAATCGGACTTTCTAAGTTTTTCGCCCAAATTTCGCCTCGGCGCTGCCCACTTCCGGCGCGGCGGCTGTCTGCGGACCCTCGGATCTTCCGGCGCGGCCTCGCTTCCAGCGCGCGGCTCTGAACTTCAGCGACCCTGCAGCACTTTGGCGCGCGACCCTGCGTCGGCGCCCGTCTCGCGCTTAGTCCAAACACGCTGCGTTTACGTCATTGCGCGAACTTGTAACTCTCATAACTTCCTACTCCGGCGTCCTATCGGCGAGCGGTTGGTTGCGTTGGAATCTAGACTCAACGAACTACGTCCTAGGCCTTTAAAATGCCAGGAACTCTCAACGAATCGGGTCATAACCCGCCTCAAAGTTGACTAAAACCGTCGAACGACGTCAACTTTGTCGCGGAAATTTTAAGTCTTACATACTTTCGTACGTTTCCATACGTAGGGTCAGAACTACGGGGTATAACAAATTAGGAGCTAAACCTTGCTCAGGAGCGACGTTTATACTCGGATAATTTTGGGCTTATAGAGGTAAATAATCTTACCCTTCTTTTATAATTAGAAAATACATACTGTAGAAGTATAAGAATAAGTATTAAATACTTAGAAGGATATTACGGAATAGAATTGAAGTTATCACGATGAAGGGTTTAAAAGAAGAATAATTGAACTGTACTCACATAGGACTGTTTTCACAGTAGACTTATATAGCTCACCGGGTAGGGTTGTGCTGCCCGACTTTCCGTAGAATTGTGAACCCTCTGTTTAGAATGACCTTCAGAGTAGTCTAGACTTTGATAGATGTCTGTGACTATTATAGGCTGATTCTCTGCGCGCGACATATTCAACTTGGCAGGAGGTTTTCGAGAAGGTATGTGATTCTTCCTAAGCATGATATTTTAACATATATATAGTGCGGTAGGCGTCGTGTGTTAATCGAATAATAACTCTGGCAATGTCTTTTGACTTAAGCTCGAATAATAACTACGGCAATGTCTTTTGACTTAAGCACGAATAATAAGAATCTGATGCATTTCAAAAGAACTCTTGAATCATTTTTATGAAGATAAATATTTGGTTTTAAAACAAAAGCTCAAGAGTTATACTAGCTTTATGGGAAGTTAGGTATAACTTAAGAAAGATAAAAGGAATTTACTTGTTTGTTTATAAAAGCCTTGTATTGATTTACATTAAGTGTAATAAGATTTGTTTGATAAGTATACATATTATGATGCTACGTGTTAGTGTCTTGAAATCTTTGTGTAAGGGGTCATTCTTCTTTGGCTTACGTTGCTAAGCGGTAAGTCTGTTATCTTGTTATTATATCACCTATCCTCGACTTATTATACAGGGCTTGCCACCCTTGATGCAGTCTATCGGCCTATGCGGTCTGTGAGACTATGCGGAGCAGCGGTATGCTCGGGATTGATCATTCGGGTGTTTAGCCCGACGCGAGATGCCTATGCGGTCCATGGGACTACGCGGTCTATTGAGACTATGCGGTGCGGGAGTCGGCGGTACCGGGGTTGGCTACCCCGTCGAGGAATACCTCATGCGGTGCGTGTGTGACCTATGCGGACTACGGAAGTCCGTGACTAGGCACGCAGAATGATACTATGGGCGATTGGCCTTGCCCGATCATTCGCGGCCTAGAATAGACATTCTGATTTTCCTATTCTGTTGTTGTTTGTGATGTGTATGTGCAATTGAGCGATTGTATTTGTGAAAAGGTTTTAAATACTTTGATTTCATTTAAGTACTTTATAGTTTCACATACTTGGTACTGTTGTCTTGACCTCGCCCGGAGCTGCGTTCATCTGCGAGTAAAGGCAAGCAGTGCTAGATCCGCATCCTTAGGATCTTTTGCGTTGGTGTCGGGAGCTCCATCTTCTCGGAGGCTCTACTTTTGGGTATGATCTCCTGTTGTAGATAGTTTTGTCTGTCGAGGTATGGCGGGCCACGTCGCCATAGTTGTATTTTCCTTAGAGGTATGTAGTCATGTTATGCAGTATGGGATGTAAATGCTAAACCATGTTTATATATACTTAGAAAGGCAACCTTTTCTCACATGAACTGTGTCTTATTTTATAAACTGTTTCATGTCTTGTTTTATATTCCGCTGATTACTCTGATTTATGACTACTTGGGTGCCCCGGTAAGGCACCAGTCACGGGCCCCGGAATGGGTCGTGACAATAACGACTTAAGAGAGATAAAAAGAATGGTTTATTAATTTTTGAAGTTAAGAGACTTGATCTTAAAAGATACAAGACTTGACTTAAATGAATTAATATGAATTTTGTGTGAAACCTCATTCGTGAGTAATGAGTACTTGGTTTTTTTAAAAGGAATAATGTTTACTGATTTCGGAAATCAGAATGAGTATCGACAAACCACTGCAGCGTTAATAAAGGGAAATGTTTTGACTAGTTAAATATTATTAAAACCAGTAGAAACCTCCATCTGCATAGAAGCTAAGATGAGACAAAATGATATTACATTTCCTAGATCATGGCTGCTTTAATAAGATTGATTATGAACAAGAATAACCTACTCACATATACGGTATATGTTTCTCAAATTGTTTAAAAGAGAATTATATTCTTAAGTGATTAAGACTATGAACTGTGAAACCTTTCTAAAATAAGAGACTTAAGTACTTGAAATTAGGCAAACTTGAACTTATGGAAAAGAATGTTGTTACTTGATGTTAAAAAGGAAAGTGTTTTGGTTTACCTAAAAATGTGAGTCACTCTATTTTAATACTACGGGTATCGGGTGACCTTTATAAAAGAAATGGATCTTTTAAAAAGAATTTAACGTACGTAATACTTTGGGGTCAGAACCTGAACTTGGCCTAAAATAAACTTGAGTTGTGTGTAACTTGCCTATGTTTGCGTTTGATAGCCTTGTTGTGCAAGTACTGTATTTCTATACCACCGCGTCTCTCGATGGAGGGCCGGCTGATTTGTTATGAACGATTCTTCACCGAGTCCCATGAGATGGGCCGGGACACGTATTCCATCTGATTCTTCACCGAGTCCCATGAGATGGGCCGGGACACGTATTCCACATGATTCTTTACCGAGTCCCATGAGATGGGCCGGGACACGTATTCCATCTAATTCTTCACCGAGTCCCATGAGATGGGCCGGGACACGTATTCCACATGATTCTTTACCGAGTCCCATGGGATGGGCCGGGACACGTATTCCACCTGATTCTTTACCGAGTCCCATGGGATGGGCCGGGACACGTATTCCACACGATTTATACCTAGACTGCCGGCAGTGAGGAAGGAGTTCCACGGGCATGAGGGATGACTTGAGGGCGTGAGTCCCTGACTTGACATGACTGCTTTTATGTTGTGAACTGTAGTTTGGTTATCATACATGTCTCCTGCTTTATATAGACTATTATGATTTCATTTCTGATATTTCTGATTTCACATACTTGGTACTGTTGTCGCGACCTCCTTGGGGTGCGTTCATCCGCAGTAGAGTACATCGGTTGTGGATCCTCGCTCATAGGATCACGATTGAAGCGTATTAGGAAGCCGTTTCTTGGAGGCTTATCTTTTAGTATGTTCTCCACGAGTTGTAGGTTCTTGTACATTCGGGGTATGGCGAAGCCTGTCCGTCATAGTTGTTGTATAAAAATCTTAGAGTGCATGCCTTTGTTGTGGGCGAGGGTTGTAAAGGATGTGCTTGTTCAAAGTTTTTAGTTATATATCTGAGAAGGTAACGTTTGGTTAGCCTGTTTTATTTATAATATCTCTTGATTCATGTTTAAGTTTTTATTTCCGCTGATTTTCTTTGATGTTGTATCACTAGGGTGCGAGGTAAGGCACGATCACGGGCGAGGATGGTCGTGACAAAAGTGGTATCGAGCGATTAATCCTCGGAAAGTGTCTACGAAGTATCTAGTAAGTCTTGATTATCGGTGTGTTGTGCACCACACCAATGTCGAGGAGGCTATAAGATATTTAGGATTGGTTTCCATTCTTCTCATTACGAGATCGTGCCTTAGAGTGGTGTGATAAGTTGGACCCTCAGCGTATTCCTTTCCTTTACGATTATGCCTCGCGTAAGGCAACCGGGCCCGAAGAAGGGCAAGCGATCGAGGAGTCTGCGAGTAGAGCACGGAGGTTACGAGCGAAGGCCCGGTCGTTACGAGATAGTGCTTGGATGGCGAGTTTTGTGACGCCGCCCGGCAGCGAGTTTAAGCGCGGCGATGGGCTGCGAGACTCTGATACTGAGCCTCGGTCCCACACTGGCGAGATGAGATAAGTACAAGGAGATGGCGATTCTGGCGGTCGTGGCGAATATGAGATAAATTTGGATCGCGATTCAGTCAATGCACCCGTAGTTCACCCGCGAGCGATTTGAGACTACAGGACTTTACGAGTTGTAGCCCGTGATTTTCTAATGATCGAGGCGAGGATGACCCTCGAGAGTTTATCCGACAACTACAGATCATGAGTGATCGAGCCTCGAGGCGAGTCGGTGGTATTGGGTTCGCATCATTGCGTGATCTATGATCGGCCCAGTTTGACTCGTGGAGCTGTCGGGAGAGCATGCACTTCGGCCATATGGGACGAGTTCTCAGGGCATTTTTGCACATTTCTTGCCCGCAGATGAGAGGGCTCGGCGACAAATTTTTGACGTTGAGGCGGGGCGGGCGGACGGTTAGAGAGTACAATGTGAGTTCGACTCATTAGCTCGGTATGTCCCTGCTGTAGTAGCGATATGGAGGACAAGTACATTACATCGCGGGCAAGATGATTACTTAGCGAGGCTTATGCGGGTGTAGCTCTTCGGTAGGGCATGGACATTGCCGCACGCAAGCTCATGCGCTAGGATGTGGCGCGGAGAGGTCGGCGGAATGGCCGGGATCAGCGAAGAGGCGAGCAACAGGTCCTTTGGTAACTTTCAAGAGCGCCTCGGCAGACTAGTTATGTACCTCCGCCAGTGCAGAGTGGTCCTCCACAGGCTTTAGGACATTCGGGGTATTCGGGAGCCGGTCAGAGCTCCAGGGCTTCTGGTTCACAGATATACATAGGTTCTTGATCAGTTCATGTTTCCCTCGGTGTACGATGTGGCGGGCGCCATCCGGGAATGTCGTCTTTCTCGGCTTTTTTCTGCGGCCGTCGTGGCCATGTGAGAAACCGTCCTAATAGGAAGGATGCGGCGAGAATGACACGACTCTAGGGTCGATGGCGAGTTCATCGCCTTCTATAGCTATGCCTGCGGCGAGGATTATGGTTAGAGCGACGAAGGAAAATGAAGCGGTTGATCTGGTATATTCTACCCCTCTAGAGACTAGTATCGTTGATGATATGATGATGTGCTAAGTATTATGTTGAGATAGCATTATGTTAAATTGTGATTTAAAGGCACAGTTAGTAAAGGGTAAGGTTGGGTACCTAGAAATTGTGGGCCTTAGAATATTATATGTGGAGACCTTAGATGCAAGGTCATCTGAGTAAAAGATTTTGTTTACAATTGACCTTTGTCGGAGTGCATAGTATCATGGGGTATACTTGTGTGATAAGTCCACGAGCGGTGTGAAATGAAAGAGGGTAGTTGAGCTAAGAATGACCACTAGGCTTTCATGACTTGAATAGGTAAGATTGTTCCGGATCGGGGAACAAGAGTTTGGCGCGGTTATGGGGTCGGGTTGAGGACCATTCGCGGGTCAACCCGTGCTTCAGTTTGTAGTGGGGTCGGTTCGAGGTGGTCCGCGGTGGTAGGATCACGAGGTTTTAGGCCCAAATTGTGTTAACCATCGTGCGAGTTCGTGGATGCGTTCGACCGATGGTCGGTAGGGGTTTTAATGTCAAGGGTAGCTGTGAGGACTATTGCCTCTTGTTGAAAGAGTTTGATAAAAGCTACCATTTCAGTATTCGGATGTCGCCTTATGAATCCCTCTGTGGGCGGAAGTGTAGATTACCGGTCGATTGGTTCGATGTTGGCAAAGTTCAGATAGTTGGTCCGTACTTGATCCAGCAGGATGTGGATATGTTCGGAAAAGTATCGGAGATCCATCCAGAGTATTCCCAGTAATGATAACCAGGTTGGGGATAGTAACCCAGATATCTTGGAAACTGAAGCAATAACAGAAATGTGGTAAGTTTTTGAGAAAGAGTTCGAGTGTGCGAGGAAGTGCAACGAGTAAGGAAGAAGCGGCGGTGTTAAGAACATAGTTGTGATCATTCTTTTGTAAAGTAAAGGTGCGAAGAGTACCTTTTAAACCTCGGGTGGAAGCTTTTGTATTAACGGAGGTGATTCTCGTGGACTTGGATTTAAGTATTTCTGGCGTGTGTTATTTCGTGGCCATGTGTGGCATTGGCAACTTGTTTAAGTTAAGGAGAACCTTATCGTTATCTATCTTGATAAGGAACATTCGGGAAGAATGTTTCTAAGGAGGGGAGAATGTTATACCCCGTATTTCTAGAGTATGTACGTGAGGGCGTACGTATAAAAGTTTAAGCCTTAAGATAGGCAAGGATCGAAAATTTGTGCACAACTAGCAAAAAGAATCGTTTTTCGACGAAACGTTTTCCGGACTTTGCGAAGGGAAAATTTCGGCTATGTCATTTATTATTTTTGCGGATTTTTCCGAGAGACGAAATATTTTGGACCAACGAGAGGGTGACACTTGTCACCCTCATATGGACGAAACTTGGGGCGTTTTTCTTGCCTTTTCCTTGGTCAAGGATTAGGTAGGATATTTGTGTAGTTGATGAGTAAGTGGGACCCACACAACACATGGCTTAATCTACACCTTACACTTGCCTACCACTTGGCTTGATCTTGACCATTGGTGGTCCTATAAATACCCCCCTTGCTTGAAGGGTTTCTTCGTCCCTCAAATCTTTCTAAGGCTTGCACACCCTCTCCTCCTTTGAGTGTAGTTCTCATCCAAAGCCACCTCCCCTTGAAAAGGCCCTTGGCGAAACCCTCTCCCTTTGTAGTGTTCTAGCGAGAACATACCCACTACCTAAAGTTGTTCTCGTAAAATACCCTTCCCTTGGTAGAAATACTTCTCCAAGTATTGTTTTAATGCCAAAATACTCTAGCCCAAAACCTTTGTAGTATTTCCAGTATCCTCTATCTGAAAAGCCGGAAAATACTACTATACTTTCCACTTGATCCAAAAACGAAACCCTAAGGAAAATCTTCATAGTCGGTTGAAGTGTTAAGTAGAAGTTGTGTAGAACTTCTAAGGGTTTCTTGGAGCGGATTGGAGCGTACAGAATAGGAGCTAAACATTGCTCAGGATCGACATTTAAACTTGGATAATTTTGGGCTTATCGAGGTAAATACTCTTGTCTTATATTTTAATTGGGCATTACATACTGTAGTATAGAAATGTATATAAGATACATAGAAGAATTGAAGCGTAATAGAAGGATATTCTGAGGAAGAATATTGAATCAGACTTACATGTGTATTCTGATGAATTTGGGTAGTTTGTGGGTAGGAAGTCTGCCGATTTTCCTGTAGAATATTCTACAGAGTAGTCTAGACTTTGATAGACTTATATAACCGTTATAGGTTGAAGTACTGCGAGTAGCATATTCTACTCGAAGGGTGGAAAAGGCTAGCAGGATTACAGTACTTTGGAGCTATTTGCTAATAGTCGATAATCGTCGCGAGGTATGTGATTCTTCCTATCCTCTTGAGCATGATATTTTAAAGAATATATATATAGTACGGTAGACGTACGTGTGTTAACTGAACGTAGTTGTACGGCAATGTCTTTTGGCTTAAGCCTGAATAATAAGAATCTTGAAGTATTCCAAAGAATTAAGAAACCGTTTGAAAGAAGAGTAATGCTTGGTTTTAAAAGCTTAAGAGTTATACTAGCTTTATGGGAAGTTAGGTATAACGACTTAAGAGAGATTAAAAGAATGGTTTATTAATTTTTGAAGTTAAGAGACTTGATCTTAAAAGATAAAAGACTTGACTTAAATGAATTAATATGAATTTTGTGTGAAACCTCATTCGTGAGTAATGAGTACTTGGTTTTTTTAAAAGGAATAATGTTTTACTGATTTCGGAAATCAGAATGAGTATCGACAAACCACTGCAGCGTTAATAAAGGGAAATGTTTTGACTAGTTAAGTATTATTAAAACCAGTAGAAACCTCCATCTGCATAGAAGCTAAGATGAGACAAAATGATATTACATTTCCTAGATCATGTCTGCTTTAATAAGATTGATTATGAACAAGAATAACCTACTCACATATACAACATATGTTTCTCAAATTGTTTAAAAGAGAATTATATTCTTAAGTGATTAAGACTATGAACTATGAAACCTTTCTAAAATAAGAGACTTAAGTACTTGAAATTAGGCAAACTTGAACTTATGGAAAATAATGTTGTTACTTGATGTTAAAAAGGAAAGTGTTTTGGTTTACCTAAAAATGTGAGTCACTCTATTTTAATACTACGGGTATCGGGTGACCTTTATAAAAGAAATGGATCTTTTAAAAAGAATTTAACGTACGTAATACTTTGGGGTCAGAACTTGGACTTGGCCTAAAATAAACTTGAGTTGTGTGTAACTTGCCTATGTTTGCGTTTGATAGCCTTGTTGTGCAAGTACTGTATTTCTATACCACCGCGTCTCTCGATGGAGGGCCGGCTGATTTGTTATGAACGATTCTTCACCGAGTCCCATGAGATGGTCCGGGACACGTATTCCACATGATTCTTTACCGAGTCCCATGAGATGGGCCGGGACACGTATTTCATCTGATTCTTCACCGAGTCCCATGAGATGGGCCGAGACACGTATTCCACATGATTCTTTACCGAGTCCCATGGGATGGGTCGGGACACGTATTCCACCTGATTCTTTACCGAGTCCCATGGGATGGGCCGGGATACGTATTCCACACGATTTATACCTAGACTGCCGGCAGTGAGGAAGGAGTTCCACGGGCATGAGGGATGACTTGAGGGCGTGAGTCCCTGACTTGACATGACTGCTTTTATGTTGTGAACTGTAGTTTGGTTATCATATATGTCTCCTGCTTTATATAGACTATTATGATTTCATTTACAGTATTTTACAGTTTCACATACTTGGTACCTGTTGTACTGACCTCCTCGGGGGCTGCGTTCATGCCGCAGGTACAGGTACATCGGTTGTGGATCCTCGTTCATAGGATCACAGTTCAGCGTATTGGGAAGCCCCATTTCTTCGGAGGCTTATCTTTTGGTATGTTCTCCCTGAGTTGTAGGTTCTTGTACATTCAGGGGTATGGCGGGGCCCTGTCCCGTCATAGTTGTTGTATAAAAATCTTAGAGGTGCAGCCTTTGTTGTGGCGGGGTTGTAAAGGATGTATCGTTCAAAGTTTTTAGTTATATATCTGAGAAGGCAATTTGGTTGCTTGTTTTATTTATAATATCTCTTGATTCATGTTTAAGTTTTATTTCCATTGATTTTCTCGATGTTGTATCACTAGGGTGCCGAGGTAAGGCACGATCCACGGCCCGGATCGGTCGTGACATTAAGACTATGAACTACTGAAACCTTTCAAAAATAAGAGACTTGAGTCTTTGAACTTAGGCAAACTTGAACTTTTGGAAAAGAAGGTTGTTACTTGTCTTTAAAAAGGGAAATTGTTTTGGTTTACTTAAAAAGATAGTCACTCTATTTTAATACTACGGGTATCGTGTGACTCTTGTGAAAGAAACAGGATCTTTTTAAAGAGATAATGTATGAAGTACTTTGGGGATAAAAACCCGAACTTGTTGACATAAAATAGAAAGTACCTTGTGTGAATGACTTGACTATGTTGGTTTGTGATAGCCTTGTAATACTTTCTTGTTGATTTGAAAAATAAACATGTTAGGATGCTACGTGTGTTAGTATCTTGTGATGATTGTGTAAAGGGACTTCCCTTGTTGTGCTTATGTTGTTTAACGATAAGTCGTCATGTTAGTAATGTACCACTCACCTCTTGACATGTTATACCGGGGGTTAAGCTGCCCCTCGATGCGGGGTATACCTCATGCGGTCTGTGTGACTATGATTCGAGAATACCTCATGCGGGTCGGGGACTATGCGAGCTACGAGTTCGAGTTAGTGTGCGGTCTATGTGGCCATGCGGTCTATGTGGCCATGCGATTTGCGAGTCGGGGCGATCTGGGAGTAGCTACCTCGACGGGAATACCTTATGCGGGCCTATGTGTGTGGCCTATGCGAGCTGCGGGAAGTTCTAGATTAGGCGCGACATTGATCTGCGGAAAGTGGCGGCCGATCATGTGGCGGTCTAGAAAGACCTTGTGATCTGCTTTTATGGCATTGTTGGTGCGTGGGTTTTAGTAGTCGGCTATGCCTTCGCACTTACCGTCGGTCTTATTATGACACGAGTGGGACACGTGTTCATGTGTATTCCTTGGTGCTTTTATATCATGGATTGCCGACAGTGAGGAAGGAATTCCACGGGCATGATTGATATTGTGGGCATGAGACCCATGGTTATATTTGAGTGATGACTTTAAGGGCGTGAGTCCCTGACTTGACATGACTGCTTACATATTGTGTATCGTAAATTGTTTATCATATATGTCTTCTGTTTTATATAGACTATTATGATTTCATTTACAGTATTTTCAGTTTCACATACTTGGTACCTGTTGTACTGACCTCCTTCGGGGGGCTGCGTTCATGCCGCAGGTAAAGGTACACCATTTGTTGATCCTCGCTCATAGGGTCACAGTTCGGCGTTTGGGAAGCTCCGTTTCTCGGAGGCTTATCGATGGTATAGTCCTCTGTCGTTGTAGGTACTTACATTCGTGGTACGGCGGGCCTGTCCCGTCATTGTTGTTATAACATTCTTAGAGGTCTGTAGTACTGTAGTGGGCAGAGTTTGTAAAAAGGATGTAACTGTTCGGGTTTAAGTTTTATGTTTATATATATGCCGAAGGGCAACTTTTTTTCAGAAAAACTGTTTCTCACTTCATATTATTTCATGTCTTGTTTTATATTCCGCTGGTTACTCTGATGTATGTCTACTTGGGTGCCCGAGTAAGGCACCAGTCACGGGCCCGGGTTCGGGTCGTGACAAAAGTGGTATCAGAGCAGTTAATCCTCGGAAAGTGTCTACAGACCGTATCTAGTAGAGTCTTGATTATCGGTGTGTTGTGCACCACCCATAATGTCGAGGCTATAGGATATTTAGGATTGGTTTCATTCTTCTCACTCCGAGATCGTGCCTTAGAGGCGTGTTATAAGTTGGACCTCTAACGATTTCTTTCCCTTACAGTTATGCCTCGCGCAAGCGGCCCGGGCGAAGAAGAAGCGAGGGAGGCTGCGAGTAAACAGAGGGTTACGAGGCACGTGCCCAACCATTACCCGAGTGGTGCTTCATTCGGGAGTTCTGCGGCGCCGTCGGTCGAGAGAGTCTAGCGGCAGCAGATTCCTCTGCGGCCATGATATTTGAACCTTCGGTTCCACGACGATGCGAAAGTATGGATTGCAAAGAGACGACCACATACTAGCTATGGATGTAGCAACCAGAGTATATTATGTACCGATTTATCACTGGTCTTGATGATTATCTAAGAGAGGTTGTGCAAGTAGCTCTTGATCGAGGAATGAGCATGGCTGCGTGCGGGCTTATGCGCGGCGAGAAAGCGTAGAGATCGACGGGTTAACGAAGATCGCGAGAAGAGCGGTCGGCAGGGTCCTTTGGTAACTTTCGAGGCGAATCGCCCCAACAACGGACTGGATACGCACCTCCGCCCGGTCGCAGTGGTCCTCCGAGACGGGGCGTTCGGGGTATGCGGGAGTTGGTCGAGCTCCGGGCTTAGTTCCACAACTATACGAGGTTCTAGCCACCGAGTTCGATTTTCCTCGGTGTTCACTGTGTGGCAGGCGTCATCCCGGGGAATGTCGTCTTTTTGTTGGTGCTTGTTTTACCTGCGGCCGTCAGGGCCATGTGTCGAAAGGATGTCCTAGTAGGAGGGATGCAAGTAGGAGGACTTAGCCTACCAGATCAGTTGCGGATTCAGTGGTTCGGAGAGGAAGGAATGCTAGCCAGAGGAGGCCACCCCCACCTCGGTGTGGCCGTTGTGGTAAGTGTCATTGTGAAGTGTCGTGCTTTTCGACATCTTGTTATGCCGCGCCAGCGGGCCATTTGAGAGGAATTGTCCGAGGCAGGTGGCGCGGATGTAGAGACTCACGCCGAGGATCGGTGGCTAGTTCATCACCTTTCCTAGCTATGCGCCCGTGAGCGTGTTTGATTACAACAGAGGAAGTGAAGCGATGAGATCTGGTATATCCTTAACCCTCTAGATATTAGTATGTGTGATAAGATGAGTATATCTTAAATGTTATGTTCAGATAGCATTGTGTTAATTGTGATTAGAAATCATGGTTAGTTAAAAGGGTAAGATTGGGGATAAGGGAAAGTGTGAGCCTTAGAATGTTATACGTGGAGACCTTAGAGGCAAGGCCATCTTGAGTAAAAGATTTATATTTTTATGTTTGACCCTTATCGGAGTGCATAGTACACGTGAGATATGTTTGTGTGATAAGTCCCTGAGTGGTATGAAATGAAAGAGGGTAGTTGAGCTAAGGAGACCACTAGGTTTTCGTGACGTGATTGTTCCAGATTGGGGAACAAGAACTTGGCGCAAAGTGGGTCGGGTTGAGGCCATGTCGCGGGTCAACCCGCAGCCCGGTTTGGGGTGGGGTCAATTCGAGGTGGTCCCGCCAGGTGGTGGGGTCATGAGGGTTTTAGGCCCAAGTTTAGTTAACCAGCGTACGAGTTCGTGGATACGTTCGACCAGTAGTCGGGCCGATGAGGTCAGCCCATCTTGTCTTTCAGTCAGGACCGTTTACTCGGCAGAGGTTTATGCGAGATGTTATATCGGGAAGGTTGTAAGTGCGAGGTGCCTACTTTCACCTTATGACAGCGATGGAGCGAGTTACTATTTCTTTTCGGAAGTTTTACGAGCGGGGTTAGGAACTCGAGTGAGTCTCAAGATCACATTCGCCTCGGGCGGTGTTTGATTTGAGGGTAGCATGAGGATTGTTGCCTCCGTTGAGGAGTGTTTTATAGCTACCATTTGATTCGGATGTCGCCTTATGAAGCCTTGTATGGGCGGAAGTGTAGGATGCCGGTCGATTGGTTCGATGTTGGCAAGATTCAGATAGTTGGTTCATACTTGTTTCGGCAGGATGTGGATAGGGTGAAGCTTATCCAGAAGAGGTTATTGGCAGCTCAGAGTCAACAGAAATCGTGCGGATAATCGGCGACGACGCTTGGTGTTCAGGTTGACGGTGGGTCTTCTTGAAGGTACCACCCCGGAAAGGGTGTGACGAGATTAGGGAAAGCAGGAGAAACTTAGCCCGAGGTACTTTGGGCCCTTTCAGATCATTTGGAGAATAGGCCAGGTTGCCTATAAGTTGGTATCGCCGTCCGACGTAGGAAGCAGTACGTCCGGTCTTTCATGTTGCTATGCTCGGAAAAGTATCGGAGATCCATCCAGAGTGTTCCCAGTTAATTGTTATACCCCGTAGTTCCTGGGTATGTATGTGAGGACGTACGTACGAGAATACGACAGAAATTTTGGAAAGAAAGAAAGTTGTGATTTTTCGACGGAAAAGTTTCCGGGTTTTGTGAAGGAAAAAGGTTCGTTGATGGGAATTGGATTCCCAGATTTGGTATTTGGGCTTCTTGGATTATTTTAGAATTATGAGATTTTATTTTCGGAAATGGTCACGTGGGACCCACGGGAGAAATTTACGGTTTTGTGTGGCCCACTTTGTTTTTGAGGTTTCCGGTATTTTGGATATTTTCTAAGACGAAATATTTTGGATCAGTCGGGCGACACGTGTCACCCCATGTGGCACGCCGTCGAATGGAGAGACAGTGGCTGGCATCATGTCTCGCCGAAATGGCCATGGCACTTGGCAGATTTCGTTGGCCATGTGGTGTGGTGGGACCCACACACACATGGCCCAATCTTGACCCTACACTTACCTTGATCTTGGCCCTTGAAACCTCTATAAATACCCCCCTTAGGTTGAAGAGTAATTCATCCCACACTTGAAGTCTTCCAAGGCAAAAATATCCCTTTCCCTTTGTGTTGTGTTCGTCCACCCTCCCCCTCTTGTGTAGAAATACTTGGAGTTTTATTGTATAATCCCAAATACATTGGCCTAGTATCCCTAGTAGTATTCCAAAGTTATTTCAATACTAGGAGCCCGAAAATACTACTTTATTCCAATAGTCGTAAAGTGAAACCCTAGAAAAATCTTCCTAGCTTGGTGGAAGTATTTAGAGAAGTTGTTTAGAAACTTCTAAGGGTCGCTTGGAGCGGGTTGGAGCGTAAGGAATTGGAGCTAAACGTTGCTCAGGATCGACATATATCTTGGATAATTTTGGGCTTATCGAGGTAATGATCTATGTCCCCCTATTGTAATTGGATATTACATGTTGTAGTAGTTATACTTGAGTATATTATATGAGGAAAGAAGGTTGATAGAATTGAACTGTATTTACATTGGACTGTACTTACAGTAGACTTGTGCAGTATTATTGTGAAGCAGATTTGAACACGTCCGGTTAGACGTGTAATCCCCTGGGAGTTGTTGGCCTGGTAGCGGGCCTTGATAGGGGAGGAGATTTATGTGGTATCGGGGAGAGTCTTTGCCGAATTTTCTGTAGAATAAGGAATCTTGTATCTAGAATATTCTACAAAAAGAACTAGAGATTGATAGATATGTTGTGGCCTTTATAGGTGGATCTTCTACGCGCGGCATACTTGACTTGGCTTGTGGTTTAAGCTAAAAAGGTATGTGATTCTTCCTATACTCTTGAGCATGATTGTTGTGAACTATATTGTACGGTAGACGTACATGTGTGAAATTAGTTTTGCTTGTTTTAAACATAAGGTGTTATAATGGCTTTATGGGAAGTTAGTTATAACGACTTTATGAAAATAAAAGAAAGATTTGATTTTGAAAGTTAAGAGACTTGATCTTGAAAGATAAGAGACTTGACTTATAAACGACTTGTTTTCGGAAAAGGAGAAGTAACTTGATTTAAGTATAGGTTACTTGTTTTGGAAAGAGTAAGTTATTGGGTTTTAAAGAGTATACTTGATGTTGTTTAAAGGAAAAGCACTTGGTTTTAAAAGTATAGAGTACTTGATTTTAAAAATCTTATAAAGATTTTCGGAAGGTGTAGTAATTTGGTTTGAAAGGAAAACGTGTTTTTAATACTACAAGTATTAGTATCATGTGGCTTTTACGTAAAAAGAGGTCTTTTGAAAGAATGAAAGTATGTAGTATTTTGGGTTTGAAACCCGGATTATTGATTAAAATGAATGTATGTTGAATTTGCCTATGCTTGTTGTGATAGTCTTAGATGTGCAAGTGTTTTGTTGATATCTGCCGTGACTCTGCGGAGGAGCGGCTGTCGATTGATTGATTGGACATATCGGCGTTGGGTGGTCCGCAGTATCGCCCACTTTGAGTATTGTCTGGTTGTTTGCATGCCGTGACTCTGCGGGAGGGCGGTATCGATTGATTTCCTTTGGACACGACCGATGGATGGTCCACGGGCATGCGTCCAGTAGGATGGTTTCATGGCCATGACTTCCGAGGTGAGATGTCGGGGCATGCGGTCATTGTGAGGTTCAGATTGTTAGTCCATGGACCGCTAATCCATGAAGCTTGCGCGGTGACAGCGATCACGGGCTTGATTTATGCGTGTGGTTGAGCACTTTAGATACTGTTGGTCATTTTCGTGTATGCAGAGCCTCGGTAGATAGCTTAAGATACTTGCCTCGGCCATATCTTGTGAGACGGTAGGCTATTATGCGTTAGCTTAAGATACTTGCTCAGGCGATTCGTGGCTAGCTTTTGGACTGGTAGTTGGCTTGTACCTTGCCCGTGATGGGATATGACTAGCTTTTGGACTGGTAGTTGGCTATTCTACTTGGACCGATCGGTTTTGATGACGCAGGCAGGATCTAGTGTTCAGGTTCACATATGGGTGTTGTTTTACATCATGCTGCCGGCGGTGAGAATGAGTTCCACGGGCATGATTGATATTATGGGCGTGAGACCCATAGTTACGTGTAGTGATCATTTTGGGGATGTCGTCCCTTACTTGGCATCTTGTTTACTTATCGCAAAATGGTTTTATAAAATGATGAAATGTGACTTCATTCTGATATTTTGATTTCACATACTTGGTACTGTTATCGACCTCGCCGAAGTGCGTTCATGCCGCGGTAAGTACACGATTATTGATCCTCGCTCATAGGATCGCGATTCAGCGTTAGGAAGCTCCGTTTCTCAGGAGGCTTATCTTTGGTATAGTCCTGTCATTGTAGATACTTGTACATTCGGGGTATGGCGGTCCTCGTCCCATCATAGATGTTGTTACATTCTTAGAGGTCAGAGTTGTAACACCCGAACCGGGCAGTTCGGTGCCTTACCGGGCACCCTAGTGATACAACATCGAGAAAACCAATGGAAAATAAAACACGAGTCATGAAACAAGAGATATAATAAATAAACAGCCAACCAAAATTGCTTTCAGATATATACATAAAAACCGAACAGTTATCCTTTTTACAAACCCCGCCACAACTGCTACACTTAAGATTTACAATGGTATGACGGGACAGGGCCCGCCATACCCCGAATGTACAAGAACCTACAACTCGTGAAACATACCAAAGATAAGCTCAGGAACGGAGCTTTCAACACGCCAAATGAGATCCTAAGAGCGGGATCCACGATCGATGTACCTCTACTGCGGCATGAACACGCCCGAAGGAGGTCAAGACAACAGTACCAAGTATGTGAATTCACAACATCGTAAATGAAATCATAATAGCCTAAAAAGCGTGAGACATGTATGATAACCAAAATACAAGACGCAACATAAGCGGTCAAGTCGTGGACTCACGCCTCAAAGTCACCACTAAATATAACTATGGGTCTCACGCCCACAACATCCATCATGTTCGTATTATGGCGCATGCCCGGAATCTTGCATCGGTGTAGACATGTCCATGATGCAACAATAACAAGGCGCACGGCCACACGCCCGGAATCTTGCGACGGTGTAGACATGCCCATGTAACCTCAATAACAATATATCGGGTGGTCAACCCCGCATGGCCACATGCCCCGGAATATCGTGACGGTGTAGACGCCCATGTTGCGCAATAACCATATATCGGGTAATCAACCCGCGCGGCCGCGTACCGAATCTTTGCGACGGTGTAGACACGCCCATGTGACATCAACAACAAGCAATAATCAAAATGAAACATACCGTGGAATTCTCCATCACCGCCAAGACGTCCAAGTAAGTTCTCAACAAGTCAACCGACCTATCGAGACGCGGTAACACAGAAATACCACACTTGCACAACAAAGGCTATCATCCCAAGCATAGGCAAGTTTCACAACAACAAGCATAGGCAAGTTTCACAACAACAAGCATAGGCAAGTTTCACACTGTTATACCCCGTAGTTCCAGGGTATGTATGCGATGACGTACGTACGAGAATACGACAGAAAGATTGGAAAGGAAGAAAGAGGTGATTTTTCCACGGAAAAGTTTCCGGTTTTTGTGAAGGAAAAAGGTTCGTTGATGGGAATTGATTCCCATTTGGTATCTGACTTCTGGAATATTAGAGAATTATGGAATTTTATTTTCTAAATGGTCACGTGGGGCCCACGGGAGAAATTTACTGCTTTGTGGGGCCACTTTGTTTTCGAGATTTTGGCCATTGTGGATATTTTCTAAGATGTTTTATTTTGGGCCAATAGGAGGGTGACACGTGTCACCCCGCCTAGGTGGCTCGCCGAATGGCATTTGTGCACAACAGGTTAGAGTCGTTTTTAAACGTTTTACATAACTTGCGAGGAAAAATTCGGCTATGGCTTTTTTTATTTTTGCGGATTTTTTCGAGAGACGAAACGTTTTGGACCACCGAGAGGGCAACACTTGGCACCCTCGTCAGCGGACTGAAAGGGCGGTTAGGGCCGAATGGATGGGCAAGTGTTGGTAGATATTTGTGTAGATATTTGTGAGGGTTTTAAGGAGTAGGGTCTAGGGGGCACTTGGGTGAATCTTGGCCTTACACTTGCTATACACTTGGCTAGATCTTGGCCATTGGTTGGCCTTGGCTTGTGCTATAAATACCCCTCTCCTTTGATGAACTTCTTCATCCTAAATATTTCCTAAGTGTTAGAATCCTCCCCCTCCCTTCCTTATGGTTCTCGTCCCTCCCCCTTGTGGCCGAGAGCACCCCCCCCTCTAGGGGTGCTAGCCGAGAGTGTACCCCCCCCTAGCCTAGTTGCTTTCGTATAATACCCCCCTTTGTGGTGTAGAAATACTCTCAAAAGTATTGTTATAATGCCCAATTACCTTAGCCGTATACCTTGTTGTATTCTAAGGTTATACCTATACGAAAAGCCCAGAAATACTATTATACTTTCCGTCAGTCACAAAACCGAAACCCTAAGGAAAATCTCCATAGTTAGTTGGAGTGATATGTAGAAGTTGGTTAGAACTTCTAAGGGTGGTTTGGAGGCGGGTTGAGCGCCGGAGTCGAGCTAAACCTTGCTCAGGAGCGACATTAAACTCGGATAATTATGGGCTTATCGAGGTAATTATCTTGTCCCCCTATTGTAATTGGATATTACATGTTGTAGGAATATATAGTTGAAGTATACTATATATATAACTGAACATAGCTTGTGGCAATGTCTTTGGACTTAAGCTCAAGAATCAAGTGAATGTAATTACATAGGGTGTATTCTGATGAGACTTGTAGTTTGTGGGTAGGAAGTACGCCCAATTTCCCGTAGGATCTTGTATCTAGATTTATTCTACCGAGTAGTCTAGACTTTGATAGACTTATGTAACCTGTATAGGTTGAATGTTCTGCGAGTAGCATGTGCTACTTGAGAAGGTGGACCAGGCTAGCCGGGTTATAGCCGTGGAGCGATTTGCTAATAGTCGATAATCGTCGCGAGGTATGTGAACCTCTTCCTATCTCTTCTAGCATGATATGTGTGTAACTATGTAGTACGGTAGACGTACGTGTATTAATTGAACGTGGTTATGCAGCAATGTCTTTTGACTTAAGCCCGAATAATAATAATAATCTTGAAGTAGTTCAAGAGAATTAAGAACTGTTTTTAAAAGAAGAGGAATACTTGGTTTTAAAATCTTAAGAGTTATACTAGCTTTATGGGAAGTTAGGTATAATGGCTTAAGAGAGATAAAACGAATGATTTATTTACTTTAGAAGTTAAGAGACTTGATCTTGTAAGATAAGAGACTTAACTTAATTGAATTATATGAATTTTGTGTGAAACCTCATTCGTGAGTAATGAGTACTTGGTTTTAAAAGGGATAATGTTTCTTGATTTCGAAATCAATGTGTAAACAAACCACAGCAGCGTTAATAAAGGGAAATGTTTTGATTAATTAAGTATTAATAAAACCAGTAGCAACTTCCATCTGCATAGAAGCTAAGATGAGACAAAATGATATTTCCTAGATCATGGCTGCTGTAATAAGATTGTTATAAACAAGAATATCCTACTCATATAAGGCTTATGTTTCTCATTGTTTAAAAGAAAATTATATTCTTAAATGAATAAGGCTATGAACCACGAAACCTTTCTAAAATAAGAAACGTGAACATTTGAAATTAGGCAAACTTGGACGTTTGGAAAATAATGTTGTTACTTGATTTTACAAAGGTAAGAGTTTTGGTTTTCTTAAAAGTGATCACTCTATTTTATACTACGGGTATTGTGTGACTTATGTGAAAGAAACAGATCTTTTAAAGATTTAATGTGTGAAGTACTTTGGGGATAGATACCCGAACTTGTTAGTAGAAAGTACCTTGTGTGAATAACTTGATTGTATTGGTTTGTGATAACCTTGTAATACTTTCTTGTTGATTTGATAAGTAAACATGTTAGGATGCTACGTGTGTTAGTATCTTGTGATGTTAGTGTAAAGGGGTTTTCCCCTCGACTGCGCTTAAAGTTGTTTGACTATCAGCCGTTATGTTGGTATTGTACCACTCACCTTGACTTGTGTCCGGAGGTTAAGCTGCCCTCCGATGCGGGGTAGACTCAGGCGGTCTGGGACCATGATTCGAGAATACCTCATGCGGGTCCAGGGGATCCATGCGGAACTACGGAGTTCCAGGTTAGTGTGCGGCCCTTGTGGTCATGCGGTCCTTGTGGCCATGCGGACTGCGAGTCCAGGACGATGCCGGGGAGTAGCTACCCTCGATGCGGGGTTATACCTCATGCGGGCCTATGAGGTTGGCCTATGCGGAGCTGCGGAGAGTTCCAGGGCTAGACGCGCACATTTGATACTGCGGGCGAGTGACCAGCTTTTATCATGTGATGCAGACAGATATCATGACACAGTTTATGACCTTGTTGGTACTGTGGGTGTTAGTAGTCGGCTATGCCTTCGTACTTACCCTGTACTGTTTTATTAGGACACAGGTGGGACCTGGTGTTCATGTGTATTCCTTGGTGCTTGTATATCATAAACTGCCGGCAGTGAGGAAGGTATTCCACGGGCACGATTGATGTTGTGGGCGTGAGACCCATTGTTACATTTGAGTAATGACTTGAGGGCGTGAGTCCCTGACTTGACATGACTGCTTATTTATGGTGAACTGTAGTTTGGTTATCATACATGTCTCCTGCTTTGTATAGACTACTATGATTTCATTCTGATTTATTTTCAGTTTCACATACTTGGTACTGTTATCGACCTCCTTGAGGCTGCGTTCATGCCGCGGTAAAGTACACCAGTCATTGATCCTCGCTCTTAGGGTCACAGTTCAGCGTTTGGGAAAGCTCCGTTTCTCCGGAGGCTTATCAGTGGTATAGTCCCCTGTTGTTGTAGGTGTTTACATTCAGGGGTATGGCGGGGCCCTATCCCGCCATTGTTGTCGTATCATTTCTTAGAGTGCAGTAATCTTGTTGTGGCGGGGTTTGTAAAGGATTAAAGCTGTTCATGTTGGAAAAAGTTGTTATTTATATATATGCCGAAAGGCAAGTTTTCTCAGTTATTGTTTCATATTTCATAATATGTCTTGTATTGTTTTATGTTCCGATTACTCGATGTTGTATCACTAGGGTGCCCGGTAGGCACGATCCACGCGGAATCGGGTCGTGACAAAAGTGGTATCGAGCGATTAATCCTCGGAAAGTGTCTACAGACCGTATCGGTAGAGTCTTGATTATCGGTGTGTTGTGCACCACACCAATAATCGAGAGGCTATAGGTATTTAGGATTGGTTTCTATTCTTCTCACTCGAGATCGCGCCTTAGAGTGTGGTAAGTTGGACCTCTAACGTATTTCTTTCCACTTATCGTTATGCCTCCGCGCAGGCAACCCGGGCAGAGGCAAAGCGGCCGAGGGTGCGAGTAGAATACGAGAGGGTTGCGAGGGCACAGCCCAATCATTACCTAGGGTAATGCTTCGTTCGAGATTTCTGCGACGTCACTAGCCCAGTGAGTTTAGCACTCGCGGCGGCGATTCCTACGGCCATGATATATGAACCTTCGCCCACGGCCAGAACAGCAATTTAGATTGCAAAGGCGACCACATTACTAGCTATGGATTTGGCTACGGAGAGTATCTGGTTGTACCGCGAGCCTTGATGACTATCTAAGAAAGGGTTGTGCAAGAGTAATTCTTCATTGGGCTTGAGCATGGCTCGTACAGGCTTATGCGCAGCAGGCCGGGAAACGTAGAGATCGACGGGTTAACCGAGTAAGATTTTGGGGGATGGAGAAGGTGTGAGCCTTAGAGTGTTATACGTAGAGACCTTAGAGGTAAGGCCATCTCGAGTAAAGGTGTAGTGTTATGTTTGATCCTTATCGTAGTGCATAGTGCACGGAGCTATGTTTGGGAGAGGTCCCAAGTAGTATGAAATGAAAGAGGGTAGTTGAGCTAAGAAGACCGCTAGGTTTTCGTAACGTGTTTAGTAAGATTGTTCCTTCAGGGAGATAGTATTTTGCGCCTTGCCGGGTCGGGTTGAGGCCACGTTGCGGGTCAACCCGCGGCATGTTTGGTGGTGGGGTCTGGTTGTGGTGGTCCCGCCTTGTGGTGGGGTCACGAGGGTGTTAGGCCCAAGTTTAGTTAACCAGCGTACGAGTTCGTGGATGCGTTCGACCGGTGGTCGGGCCGATGGGGGCAGCCCATCGTGTTCTTCGGTCGGGACCGTTCACTTGGCAGTGTTGATTTATCAGAAAGGTTGTAAGGCTGCACGGGGTGCCTACCTTCACCTTATGACAGACAGTGGAGCCCAGGGTACGGCTGTTTTTGTTTCTGGAAGTCTTACGTGCAGGGTTAAGAACTCGGTGAGTCTCAGACCGCATTCGCCCTCGGGCGGTCGTGGATTTGAGGGTAGTTGTGAGGATTGTTGTCTCTGTGGAGGAGGCGTTTGAGCTACCATTTGGTGTTCGGATGTCGCCATGAAGCACTTGCGGCGGAAGTGTAAGTTGCGGTCGATTGGTTCGATGTTGGCGGGGTTCGATAGTTGGTTCGTGCTTGTTCCAGCAGGTGTGGATAGTGAAGCTTGTCTAGAAGTTCGCAGCTCGGAGGAATCGTGCGGATAATCGGCGACGCGCAGAGTTCGTGTCGTGGTCGGTCTTCTTGAAAGTACCACGGACGGTGTGACGAGTTTTGGAAACAGAAGGAACTTAGCCCGAGTTACTTTGGGCCTTTGTGAGTTCATGTGAAGGATAGGCCAGGTTGCCTATATGTTAGCATTTGCCGTCCGACTTAGGAGGCAGTACGTCCGGTCGTTCGTATTTATGTTCGGGGGGCTGAGCGTATAAAGAGGCCAGAGCCTCTATCACGGGAACAGACCCGAACCGTGGCTCTCCGTATGGCACATCCTGAGAAGGGCCTTAGGGCATGCCTCAGGGATCGCAAGCAGCCCGGTACCATTTGTTGGGTCGTCGGAGCAAGGCTCGCGGCAAAGTGACAAAAGTGGTATCAGTGACTAAAGAAGTATATTTTTGACCCCGGGAAGAGGTATTTGTGGTGATGTTAGAGGTGTTTCCTCGTAGACTTGGATATAAGTATATTGCGTAGGTGTTTCTGTGGCCAGGTATGGCAGGATTGTTTCGTAAGTATAATAGTGAAGACTATATTGGCGCACGTTTGTTTTGAGACTTAGAAGGAACATTCGGGACGAATGTTTCTAAGGGGGGAAGAATGTTATACCCCGTAGTTCCAGGGTATGTATGCGAGGACGTACGTACGAGAATCTGACGTAAAGATCGGAAAGGAAGAAAGAGGTGATTTTTCCACGGAAAAGTTTCCGGTTTTGTTAAGGAAAAAGGTTCATTGACGGAATTGATTCCCGTGATTTGGTATTCTGACTTCTGGAATATTAGAGAATTATGGAATTTTATTTTGGAAATGGTCACTGGGGCCACGGAGAAATTCTGCTTTTGTGGGCCCACTTTGTTTTGAGATTTTGGCCATTGTGGATATTTTGGAAGATGTTTTATTTTGGGCCAATAGGAGGGTGACATGTGTCACCCCGCCAGTGGTTGGCCGAATGGCATTTGTGCACAACACGGTTAGAGTCGTTTTTTCGAAGCGTTTTACATAACTTGCGAGGAAAATTCGGCTATGTCTTTTCTTATTTTTATGGATTTTTCCGAGAGACGAACGTTTTGGACCAACGAGAGGCAACACTTGCACCCTCTCGTTGGTGGACTTGAAGGGGCGGTTAGGGCGAATGGATGGGCAAGTGTTGGTAGATATTTGTGTAGATATTTGTGAGGGTTTAAGGAGTAGGGTCTAGGGGGCACTTGGGTGAATCTTGGCCTTACACTTGCTATACACTTGGCTAGATCTTGGCCATTGGTTGGCCTTGTCAGGCTATAAATACCCTCTCCTTTGATGAACTTCCGTCTAAATATTTCCTAAGTGTTAATCCTCCCCTCCTTCCTTATGGTTCTCGTCCCTCCCCTTGTGGCAGAGCACCCTCTAGGGGTGCTTGTTATACCTGTAGTTCCAGGTATATAGGTGAGGATATGCGTGCGAGATTACGACGGTAAATTTTGGAAAGAAAGAAAGATGTGATTTTTCGGAAAAGTTTCGGTTTTGTGAAGAAAAAGGTTCGTTAATGGGAATTGATTCCCAGATTTGGTATTCGGACTTTAGAATATTTGAGAATTATGGAAATTTATTTCGGAAATGGTCACTGGGGCCCACGGGTGAAATTCTGATTTTGTGGGGCCGCTAGTTTTTGAGATTTTGGCCATTATGGATATTTTGGAGATGAAATATTTTGGGCGAGTAGGAGGCGACACGTGTCACCCCCTAGGTGGCCCTTGGCCGAAATTAGCTAAACAGTTGGCAAGACAGTGGCAAGTCTTGCTAGATATTTTATTGTGGACAAGTGGCTTGTGGGTCCCACCCACACTTGTCCCCAATCTCAACCCCACAGTTGCCTTCATCCTATCCCTTGGTTGTCCGATATATGCCCCCTTAGTGGATGAACTCTTCCCCCCTTCGACATTTGTCGACTTGAAAAACCCTCCTTCTCCCTTGACCTGAGCTCTCGGTTTTGCCCCATTTCTTGAGCAAAATTTGTCCAACAATTCTTAAACTCTCAAGTGTTCTTCCCTAAGGTGTTAGGAAGATTGTGTACCAAGAGTTGGAAAAGATTTCACACCCCTAGCCTTGAAGGGATGCCTGCCGAAAGTTGTCATCTTGAAACCCTAAGTGTTCTTCACTTTTGGAGTTGAATCTTGAAGAAGTTGGTTAGGAGCTTCATGGGTTGCTTGTAGCGGATTGGAACGTAAAGATTTGGAGCTAAGACTTGCTTGGAGGCGACTTTAAGAACTTGGATATTTTGGGCTATTCGAGGTAGTGGAACTTAAACCTCTTTGTGAATTGGTTGTTATACATATAATATAAGTATATTATGGATTATATAATATATGGTGTAAGTTTGGAAGAGTTGGATCTTGTTAACTTGTTAAAAGAAAGGATTGGCCGTTTGCCATTAAAATGGTAAAAACGTATCTTACTTGCTAAGAAGCTAATAACAAGGTAACTATAACTTATATTAAGAATGGAAATATAAGTTGGATGACTAATGAGTAAATTGGATAAGTAAAATGGACAAAGTTGGCCAAGGACCCCAACTTAAATCAGATTTACTTTGGACCGTATTTACTTTGTGTATTTACATTGGTATTTACATTTAAGTGCGGGAAGATTTTTCAATCGCGTTCCGTTTGGGCGTGTGATCCCTTTTTAATTATTATATTGTTATGAAGGCGTGATAGTAAACGCGTTACGGCCGTCGCGTAATCCCCTTCTTTACTTATTGTTGTTATGGAGGCGTGATAGTAAACGCGTTACCGTTTGCGTGTAATCCTTCTTTATGTTGTTTAATTATTACGCCTTATATATATATGGTATATATATTACGGTTATTCGCCTTGGTAAAAGATGGAAAAGTGAGTATAAACGGAAGTCTCGGGAAATTTCCGTAGATTTTGAGGGCTTTTATCGGTATAAGTCTTCAATGATAAGAAAGGTTTGATAGAGTACTATGACCATTTTAGGAGTGGAGTACTACGCGTGGCGTGATCTACTTGGCTTGAGTAGAAGCGGGTTGAAGTACTTGAGCGTTTTGCTTATTGTCGATAAATCGTCGCGGTATGTGAACCTCTTCCTATCTTTCTAGCATGATTGTTGTGAACTATGTAGTACGATGACGCATAATGCTAAGCGATTTGGTTGGTTTAAAACATAGGGTGTTATAATAGCTTTACGGAAGTTAGTTATAACGACCTTATGTAGGTGAAAATGGTTTCTTGATGTTAGAAGTTAAGAGACTTGATCTTATAAGATAAGAGACTTAACTTATTTGTTTTAATGTGGATGTTTGTGTGAAACCTCATTCGTGTAGTAATGAGTACTTGGTTTTAAAGGGATAATGTTTCATCGATTTCGGAATCGAATGTGTATCGGCTGCACTATCGCAGCGTTAATAAAGGAAAATGTATTGAATAATGATGTGTTGTATTAAAACCGGTAGAAACCTCCATCCGCATAGAAGCTAAGATGAGACAAAATGATATTACATTTTCTAGATCACGGTCATAATAAGATCGTTATAAACAAAGAATAAACTACTCACATATATGACATATGTTACTCAATTGTTTTAAAAGAGATTAAGACTATGAGTTATGAAACCTTTCTAAAATAAGTGACTTGAGCATTTGAAAATGAGAAGTTTGAGTAATTGAAACTAGGCAAACCGGAACTTAGGAAAAGTTAATGTTGTTACTTGATTTTGAAAAGGAATGGGTTGGTCATTCTAATACTATGGGTATAGGGTGACTTTTATAAAAGTAATGGATCTCTTTTAAAAAGAACTTAACGATGTAGTACTTTGGGGTTAAAACCCGACTTTGGCATAAAATGAAAGTACTTTTAGTTGTGTGAAACTTGCCTATGCTTGTTGTTGTGAAACTTGCCTATCTTGTTGTTGTGAAACTTGCCTATGCTTGTGATGATAGCCTTTGTTGTGCGTGTGGTATTTCGTGTTACCGTCTCTCGATGGAGGCCTACGACTTGTTGAGAACTTACTGGACGCGTCGGGCAGTGATGGAGAATTCCACGGGTATGTTTCATTTTGATTCTCGTCTTGTTGTTGATGTCACATGGACATGTCTACACCGAGGTAGAATCTCGGCATGTGGCCATGCGAGGGTTGATCACCCATATATTATTGTTGATGTCACATGGACGTGTCACACCGAGGTAGAATTCCGGGCACGTGGCCGGGCATTGGTATTATTGTTGCATCATGGACATGTCTACACCGACGCACTCGGCATGCGCCATGTGCGAACATGATTGATGTTGTGGGCGTAAGACCCATAGTTATATTTGAGTGATGACTTGAGGCGCGAGTCCTCGATCGACATGACCGCTTTTATGTTGCAATCAGAGTTTGGTTATCATACATGTCTCTCGCTTTATATAGACTAGTATGATTTCATTACGATTTTTACAGCTTCACATACTTGGTACTGTTGCGACCTCCTTGGGCCGCGCTCATGCCGCAGTAGAGGTACATCGGCCGTGGATCCTCGCTCTTAGGATCTCGATTCAGTTTTGGGAAGCTCCGCTTCTCCGGAGGCTTATCTTTTGTTACGTGTTCCTCGAGTTGTAGGTTCTGTACATTCGGGGTATGGCGGCCCCTGTCCGTCATAGTTGTTGTAAATCTTAGAGGTGCAGTAATCACATTGTGGCGTGGTTTGTAAAGGGATTAAAGCGCTCGCTTTGAAAGAGTTGTATTTATTATGTTATTGGAAGGTAACCGCTGGGTTGCTTTGTTTATGTTCATATATCTGTTTCTTGTTTAAGTTTTATTTTCCGCTGGTTTTCTCGATGATTGTATCACTAGGGTGCAGGATAAGGCACCAAGCGCCGAATGGGTCGTTACAAAAGTGGTATCGAGCGATTAATCCTCGGAAAGTGTCTGCACCGTGTCTAGTAGAGTCTTGATTATCGATGTGTTGTGCACCACATCTATAATCGTGAGGCTGTGAGACATTTAGGATTGGTTCATTCTTCTCATTCCGAGATCGTGCCTTAGAGTCGTGTTGTAAGTTGGACCCCTCCGACGTATCTCGTTTTTACCGCTATGCCTCGCGCTAGCACTGTGAGCCACGAAGGGCAAGACAAACGAGGAACCGCTAGTGAGATCTGAGATACGAGGCGCAGCCCGAGCAAGCACGAGTTGTGCTTGAGGCGGGTTTCAGACGCCGCCACCCAAGAAGGTTGGAGCGCAGCAATGGCGGCCGAGACCGCAGCACGAGCCTCACCCCGATGCAGGGCAGAGAGATGGGTTATAAGGAGATGGCCCGATTCTTGGCCGTGTCGTGGCAGATATGAGGATAGGCCGGATGCGATTCGATTCGATGCACCATGGTTCACCCCGAGCAGAATAGTTTGAGGCTACGGGACTTTCCGAGTTGTAGCCCGCAGTTTTATGGGTCGAGGCACGAGGATGATCGCGCAGGAGTTCATCCGGCGATTCTGCGATCACGCGGGTGATCAAGGCTTGAGACCGAGTCAGCGACCTTTGGTTCGCGATCGGCTGCGTGATACGCGATCGATTGGTTTGATTCATGGGAGCTTTCGGGAGAGCATGCACCTCGGCAGTATGGGATGAGTTTTCGTTCCTCACGCACTTCTTGCCTCCGCAGATGAGGGCACGCGGCGATTTTTGAAGCTTAGACAGAGCGGGCATACGGTTCGGGAGTACAATGTGGAGTTCGACTCATTGGCCCGGTACGTCCCAGCGTTGGTAGCTAGTATGGAGGATCGAGTGCACCGATATGTTACAGGGCTCGATGATTACATGTCAGAGGCATGTTCGGAGTAGCTCTTCACCGCATGGACATTGCCCGCACGCAGCTCATGACCGGGATGTGAGGCACGGAGAGGTCGACGGAATGACCAATCGCGAAGAGGCGTAACAATGTGGTCTTTTGGTGACTTTCGAGGCGGACCGCCTCAGCAGCATACTAGTTTTGTACCTCCGCCAGTGCAGAGTGGTCCTCCACAACCTTCAGAGTATTCGGGAGCAGGTCAGGGCACCAAGGGTTCAGGTTTCCAGGGAAGTAAGGGTGTTGGCCAGATGCGGTCACCCCTACCTCGGTGTGGTCGATGTGGTAGACCGCATTTCGGGGAGTGTCGTGGTGCCAGGGGAGCTTGTTATTTTTGCGGCCAGCAGGGCCATTTGCGAGAATCCGACCAAGGGCACGGATGTTACGACTCAAATTTACGGACGATGGTGGTTCATCGCCTTCATTATGCGCATGCAGGCGTGCCTATGATTAGAGCGGAGCGGTAGTTTGTGTATATCCTTAACCTCTAGAGTTTGGTTTGCGATATGATGATCTTATTATTGTGTGCTATGCGGATAGCGTTGTGTTGCTTGTAAGTTAGAAAACATGGTTAGTTGGAAGGATAAGTGTGGGGCATGGAAAGTGTGAACCTTAGAGTTTTATACGTGGAGACCTTAGAGGCGAGGCCGCCTTGAGTGGGTGATTTTACGGTTGGTCTTTCGCCATGTACTTGGTATGCGGGAAATATTGTGGGATAATTATATGGGTAGTGTGAGATGGAAGTGGTAGCTTTCATGACGTGAATTAGTAAGATTGTTCGGATCGGGAACAAGAGTTGGCGCTTAGTGGTCGGGTTGAGGGCCATTTGCGGGTCAACCCGCAGCCCATATTGAGGTGGGGTCGGTTCGAGGTGGTCCCGCCGGTGGTAGGGTCACGAGGGTGCTAGGCCCAAGTTTAGGTAACCATCGCACGAGTTCGTGGACGCGTTCAACCAGATCGGATCGCGGGCGGGAATGGCCTTAGAGTAAATTGAAGCTAGTGGGAGTGTTGTAAGATTAGAAATGATTCCTCGTTGGCTTGGATTTGAGTTTTGCGCACATGTTATATTCGGCCATCGTGGTATGATCGGTTTGTAAGTATAAGAGTGAAGACTATACCGACACAAATGCGCTTGGAGACTTAGAATGAACATTCGGACGAATGTTTCTAAGGGGAAGAATGTTATACCCCGTAGTTCCGTGGGTATATAGGTGAGGATATGCGCGCGAGATTACGTAAATTTTGGAAAGAAAGAAAGATGTGATTTTTCGACGGAAAAGTTTCCGGTTTTTTGTGAAGAAAAAGGTTCGTTAATGGGAATTGGATTCCCAGATTTGGTATTCGGACTTCTTAGAATATTTGAGAATTATGGAAATTTATTTCCGGAAATGGTCACGTGGGGCCCACGGGTGAAATTACTGTTTTTGTGGGGCCCGCTTAGTTTTTGAGATTTTGGCCATTATGGTTATTTTCGTGAGATGAAATATTTTGGACGAGTAGGAGGGCGACACGTGTCACCCCCCTAGTTGGCCCTTGGCCGTAATTAGCTAGACAATTGGAAAGACAAGTGGCCAAGTCTGCTAGATATTTTGTGTGGACAAGTGGCTTGTGGGTCCCACCCACACTTGTCCCCAATCTCAACCACACACTTGCCTTCATCCTATCCCTTGGTTGTCCTATATATGCACCCTTAGTTGATGAAATCTTCCACACTTAGACATTTGAAGACTTGAAAAACCCTCCTTCTCCCTTGACTCAGAGCTCTCGGTTTTGCCCCCATTTCTGAGCAAAATTTGTCCAACAATTCTTAAACTCTCAAGTGTTCTTCCCTAAGGTGTTAGGAAGATTGTGTACCAAGAGTTGGAAAAGATTTCACACCCCTAGCCTTGAATGGATGCCTTGGGCCGAAAGTTGTCATCTTGAAACCCAAGTGTTCTTCACTTTGAGTCAATCTTGAAGAGAAGGTGGTTAGGAGCTTCTATGGGTTGCTTGTAGCGGATTGGAACGTAAAGATTTTGAGCTAAGACTTGCTTGGAGCGACTTTAAGAACTTGGATATTTTTGGGCTATTTGAGGTAGTGGAACTTAAACCTCTTTGTGAATTGGTTGTTATACATATATTATAAGTATATTATGGATTATATAATATATGGAGTAAGTTTGGAAGATTTGGATCTTGTTAACTTGTTAAAAGAAAGGATTGACCGCTTGCCATTAAAATGGTAAAAACGCATCTTACTTGCTAAGAAGCTAATAACAAAGTAACTATAACTTATATTAAGAATGGAAATATAAGTTGGATGACTAATGAGTAAATTGGATAAGTAAATGGACAAAGTCGCCAGACCCCAAAAGTGGTCAGATTTACTTTGGACCGTATTTACTTTGACCGTATTTACATTGGATCAGTATTTACATTTTTGTTAAGGGAAGATTTTTCAATCGCGTTCTGTTTGGGGCGTGTGATCCCTTTTTAATTATTATATTGTTATGAAGGCGTGATAGTAAACGCGTTACGGTTGTCGCGTAATCCCCTTCTTTTACTTATTGTTGTTATGGAGGCGTGATAGTAAACCGCGTTACCGTTTAGGCGTGTAATCCTTCTTTATGTTGTTTAATTATTACGCCTTATATATATATATGGTATATATATTACGATTATTCGCCTTGGTAAAAGATGGAAAAGTTGAGTATAAACTAAAGTCTTTGTACAAATTTCCGTGAGATTTTGAGGGCTTTTTATTGGTATAAGTCTTCAATGATAAGAAAGGTTTGATAGGAGTACTTATGACCATTTTAGGAGTGGAGTACTCGTGTGGCGTGATCTACTTGGCTTAAGGAGTAGCGGGTTGAAGTACTTGAGCGTTTTGCTTATTATCGATAAATCGTCGCGAGGTATGTGAACCTCTTCCTATCTTTTTCTAGCATGATTGTTGTGAACTATGTAGTACGGTAGACGCATACGTGTGCAAGTGATTTGGTTGGTTTAAAACATAGGGTGTTATAATAGCTTTACGGGAAGTTAGTTATAACGACCTATGAAGTGAAAATGGTTTCATCACGTTGAGTTAAGAGACTTGATCTTATAAGATAAGAGACTTAACTTATTTGTTTTAATGTGGATGTTTGTGTGAAACCTCATTCGTGAGTAATGAGTACTTGGTTTTAAAGCGGATAATGTTTCTTCCGATTTGGGAATCGAGAATGTGTATCGACTGACCATCAGCGTTAATAAAGGAAAATGTATTGAATAATGATGCATTGTATTAAAACCAAGAAACCTCCATCCATAGAAGCTAAGATGAGACAAATGATATTACATTTTCTAGATCATCACGTAATAAGATCGTTATAAACAAAGAATAAACTACTCACATATATGACATATGTTACTCAATTGTTTTAAAAGAGATTAAGATCATGAGTTATGAAACCTTTCTAAAATAAGTTGACTTGAGCATTTGAAAATGGTAAGTTTGAGTAATGAAACTAGGCAAACGGAACTTAGGAAAAGAATGTTGTTACTTGATTTTGAAAAGGAACGCGGCTTATCATTCTAATACTACGGGTATAGGGTGACTTTATAAAAGTAATGGATCTCTTTTAAAAGAACTTAACGATGTAGTACTTTGGGGTTAAAAACGTGACTTTGGCATAAAATGAAAGTACTTTTAGTTGTGAGAAACTTCCCTATTCTTGTTTTTGTGAAACTTGCCTATGCTTGTTGTCAGAAACTCGCCTATGCTTGTGATGATAGCCTTGTTGTGCAAGTGTGGTATTTCAGTGTTACCGCCTCTCGATAGAGGCGGCCGACTTGTCGAGAACTTACTGACGCCTTTGGCAGCGATGGAGAATTCCACTCGTATGTTTCCATTTTGATTACCGTCTTGTTGTTGATGTCACACGGACATGTCTACACCGAGGTAGAATTCGGGCATGTGGCCACGCGGCGGGGTTGATCCAAAGTATATTATCGTTGATGTCATACGGACGTGTCACAGGTAGAATTCGGGCGTGTGGCCATGGGGCATTGGTATTATTGTTGCATCATGGACATGTCACACCGATGCAGACTCCGGGGCATGCGGCCGATGCTAACATGATTGATGCTGTGGGCGTAAGACCCATAGTTATATTTGAGTGACGATTGGCGTGAGTCACCTGAGCATCGCTTATGTTGTGAACAGAGTTTGCTTATCATACATGTCTCACGCTTTATATAGACTAGTATGATTTCATTACAAAGATTTTTAATTTCACATACTTGGTACTGTTATCGACCTCCTGGCCGCGTTCATGCCGCAGTAGAGTACATCGGCCGTGGATCCTCGCCTAGGATCTCGATTCGGCGTTTTGGAAGCCCGTTTCTCAGGAGGCTTATCTTTTGGTATGTGTTCCCGAGTTGTAGGTTCTGTACATCTGTGGTATGGCGGGCCTGTCCCGTCATAGTTGTTGTAAATCTTAAGTTCGTAATCTTGTTGTGGCGTGGTTTGTAAAAGGATTAAACTGCTTCGCTTTGAAAGAGTTGTATTTATTATGTTATTGAAGGTAACCATTGGGTTGCTTCGTTTATGTTCATATATGCTTCTTGTTTAAGTTTTATTTTCCGCCGGTTTTCTCCGATGATTGTATCACTAGGGTGCCGGATAAGGCACCGCACCTGCCCCTGAACGGGTCGTTAGCACAAATGTAAGTGTAGCAACCCCCACCTTAGCTTTCGTATAATACCCCCTTTGTGGTGTAGAAATACTCTCAAAGTATTGTTATAATGCCCAAATTACCTTAGCAGATACCTTGTTGTATTCTAAGGTTATACCTATACGAAAAGCCCGTAAATACTATTATACTTTCCGTGAACAAAACCTAAACCCTAAGGAAAATCTCCATAGTTAGTTGGAGGATATGTAGAAGTTGGTTAGAACTTCTAAGGGTGGTTGGAGCGGGTTGGAGCGCCGGAGTTGAGCTAAACCTTGCTCGTGAGCGACATTAAACTCGGATAATTATGGGCTTATCGAGGTAATTATCTTGTCCATTGTAATCGGATATTACATGTTGTAGGAATATATAGTTGAAGTATACTATATATATAATGAACATAGCTTGTGGCAATGTCTTTGGACTTAAGCTCAAGAATCGAATCGAATCGTAATTACATGGGGTATGTTAGACTTTTGTAGTTTGGGTAGGGAAGCACGCCAATTTCCCGTAGGATCTTGTATCTAGATTTATTCTCACAGTAGTTCAGACTTTGATAGACTTATGTAACCTGATAGGTTGAATGTTCTCGCGAGTAGCACGTGCTAGAGAAGGTGGACCAGTTAGCCGGGTTATAGCCGTGGAGCGATTTGCTAATAGTCGATAATCGTCGCGAGGTATGTGAACCTCTTTCTATCTCTTCTAGCATGATATGTGTGTAACTATGTAGTACGGTAGACGTACGTGTATTAATTGAACGTAGTTGTACGGCAATGTCTTTTGACTTAAGCCCGAATAATAATAATAATCTTGAAGTAGTTCAAGAGAATTAAGAATTTTTAAAGAAGAGGAATACTTGGTTTTAAAATCTTAAGAGTTATACTAGCTTTATGGGAAGTTAGGTATAATGGCTTAAGAGAGATAAAACGAATGATTTATTTACTTTAGAAGTTAAGAGACTTGATCTTGTAAGATAAGAGACTTAACTTAATTGAATTATATGAATTTTGTGTGAAACCTCATTCGTGAGTAATGAGTACTTGGTTTTTAAAAGGGATAATGTTTTACTGATTTCGGAAATCAGAAATGTGTACCGACAAACCACATCATCGTTAATAAAGGGAAATGTTTTGATTAATTAAGTATTAATAAAACCAGTAGCAACTTCCATCTGCATAGAAGCTAAGATGAGACAAAATGATATTTCCTAGATCATGGCTGCTGTAATAAGATTGTTATAAACAAGAATATCCTACTCACATATAAGGCTTATGTTTCTCAGATTGTTTAAAAGAAAATTATATTCTTAAATGAATAAGGCTATGAACCACTTAAACCTTTCTAAAATAAGAAACGTGAACATTTGAAATTAGGCAAACTTGGACGCTTGGAAAATAATGTTGTTACTTGATTTTACAAAGGTAAGAGTTTTGGTTTTCTTAAAAGGACAATACTCATTTTATACTACGTATTGTGTGACTTATGTGAAAGAAACAGATCTTTTAAAGATTTAATATGTGAAGTACTTTGGGATAGATAATTCTAACTTGTTAGTAAAGTACCTTGTGTGAATAACTTGATTGTATTGGTTTGTGATAACCTTGTAATACTTTCTTGTTGATTTGATAAGTAAACATGTTAGGATCTACGTGTTAGTCTTGTGATGTTAGTGTAGGGTTTTCCTCGATCGCGCTTAAAGTTGTTTGACTATCAGTAGATTATGTTGGTATTGTACCACTCACCTTGACTTGTGTCCGAGGTTGTCCTCTCCACGCGGGTAGACTTCAATGCAGGACCATGATTCGAGAATACCTCAATGCGGGTCGGGGATCCATGCGAACTACGAGTTCCGTGTTCAGCGCCCGTGGTCATGCGGTCTTTGCTACTATGCGATCGCGAGCGATTTACGCCGGGAGAACTACCCGATGCGGGTTATACCTCATGCGGGCCTATGAGGTTGGCTCACGGTCATGCCGCGAGAGTTCGGGCAGACGCGCACATTTGATATCATGCAAGGAGTGACCGCTTTTATCATGTGACTGCAGATATCATGACACGCTTTATGACCTTGTTGCATCAGGTGTAGTAGTCGGCTATGCCTTCGCATTTCTACCCTGCATGTTTTATTAGGACAGTGGGACACGGTGTTCGCGTGTATTCCTTGCTTGTATATCATAAAGCCTGGCGGGAAGGTATTCCACGCACGATTGATGTTGTGGGCGTAGACCCATTGTTACATTTGAGTAATGACTTGAGGCGTGAGTCCTCGACTTGACAATGACCGCTTATTTATGGTGAACGTAGTTTGGTTATCATACATGTCTCCCCGCTTGTATAGACTACTATGATTTCATTTGATATTTATTTTCGCCACTTGGTACTGCTGTGATCGACCCTCCTTCGGCCGCGTTCATGCCGCAGTAAAGGTACACCATCATCGATCCTCGCCTTAGGGTCACACAACGTTTGGGAAAGCCCGTTTCTCAGGAGGCTTATCGGTGTATAGTCCCTGTTGTTGCAGGTGTTTACATTCGTGGTATGGCGGGCCCTATCCCGCCATTGTCGTATCATTTCTTAAGTGCAGATCACTTGTTGTGGAGGGTTTGTAAAAAGGATTAAACTGTCATGTTGGAAAAGTTGTTATTTATATATATGCCGAAAGGCAGTTTTCTCAGATTATTGTTTCATATTTCATAATATGTCTTGTATTGTTTTATGTTCCATTGATTACTCGATGTTGTATCAGGGTGCCCGGTAGGCACCACCACGTTCTAATCGGTCGTGGACACAACTCAAAGTACTTTCATTTTATGCCAAAGTCCCGGTGTTTAACCTCAAAGTACTACATACGTTAAGTTCTTTAAAAGAGATCCATTACTTTTATCAAAGTCACCCGACACGTAGTATTAGAATGACCAACCCACATTCCTTTTCAAAATCAAGTAACAACATTCTTTCCTAAGTTCCAGGTTGCCTAGTTTCAATTACTGCTTCTCATTTTCAAATGGTTTCATAGTTCCCAAACTTAATCACTTGATTCCTTTTAGAACAATTGAGTAATATATGTCTCGTGAGAGTAGGTTATTCTTGTTTACAACATTCTTATTACAGCTGACCATGATCTAGAAAATGTAATATCATTTTGTCTTATCTTAGTTTCTATGCATGGAGGTTTCATCGGTTTTAATACGATACATCATTATTCAATACATTTTCCTTTATTAACGCCGCGATGGGTCCTGCCGATACACATTCGATTTCTCCAAATCGATGAAACATTATCCCTTTAAATAAAACCAAGTACTCATTACTCACGAATGAGGTTTCACACAAACATTCACATTAAAACAAATAAGTTAAGTCTCTTATCTTATAAGATCAAGTCTCTTAACTTCTAACATCAAGAAACCATTTTCTTTACCTCTCTTAAGACATTATACCTAACTCCCACAAAGCTAGTATAACTCTTTTAAAACCTTTAAAACAAGTGTTACTCTCCTTCAAAACGATTTATAAATCTTTGAAATACATCAAGTTCTTTATTATAACTAGCGCTTATAATTCACATCGATTACCTTTTAAAACCACAAAGTATTTTCTTACCTACATAAAGTCATGATAACAATTGATTTCATGGCGTATAACACTTTATAGTGATTTTCAAAATGTAACACTTGCGTGTACTACATCTGCAAATGCTAGAAGAGATGAGGTGTATCGACACAATGCGTACTACAGCTTTGGTAGAATGAGTTAGAGGTGCGTCTATTAAATCTTAGTTCCCATTTCGTAAATCTCCTCATACAGTGTAGTATACATCGTAATTCTATCGGTAAAACAGGTTATTGCGGTAGAATTAAGATACTTGATCTTGTATAGATTAATCTCTTATTTGACTTGTGTTTACTATAAGCATTATCCTTAAGATGACCAAATGTGTTATACTTAAATGTAAAAGTTGATTATCGTTACTTGTATAGCTTCTAAACTCCACTACCTTTACTTAAAAAGATAGTTACTCTTGCCCGTTAGTTCTTGGTGTTTTTATGCTTGTTGTGAAGAAATTAATGGCGGCTTGATAAAAAACAAAGGATAATTAGTTATAAGCTTTATGAAAATAATTGTGGTTTGAATTTCGGAGTACAATAACTTTTATTTAAAGATTTTTGATATACTTCAACTTTATAAAATGTTGTATTAATTTTGTTATCTCTTATGTTTATTTAGTGATTTTCTCACGATGTTGTATCACTAGGGTGCAGAAATTAAGACACGATCCGCGGGCGAGTTCGAATTCGTGACAAAAGTGGTATCAGGCGATTAATCCTCGGAAAGTGTCTGAGCAGTATGCAGTAAGTGCCCGGTGTCGGTGTGTTATGCGCCAGCGATATGTCGGAGGATCTGGAGACATTTAGTTAAGTTTCTGTGTACCACTCACGAGATGGAAATTGCCTTGTTTGTGTTATAAGTTGGACCTACTCTACAGCGTATTTCGTTTTTACAGTTATGCCTCATGTAGGCAGGACCCGAAGAAAGCGAAGCGTAGTGGGAGGCGCTAGTGGAATCTGAGGGAGAATGCGAGCGCGAGGCGGTGATACACGAGATAGTGCCGGGCCGAGTTTTGTGGCGCCCGCCCGGCTCAGCGATTTAGAAGCGCGGCGGTGGCTACGGGAACCCGCGGTACACGAGCCTCAGGTCCGCGACACAGGCGGAGGAGATGGGTTCTGAGAATGCTTGATTCACGGCGAGTCGTGGCGAACACGAGATATCTTTGGATGCGGCGATTCGATTAGTAGCCCGTGATTGCCCGAATCGGATAGTTTTGAAATTTCACGGGTTTTTACGGGATTATCCGCGAGTTTTGCGGGTCGAGGCGAGGATGATTGGGGTTCGTCGTCGATTCACAGAGAGGATAAATGCGAGGTGATCAAGGCTTGGAGAGCGGGTGCGTGATTTCGGTTCGCGTCGGCTGCGTGAT
>CM056729.1:58508952-58635522 GCA_029844215.1 Przewalskia tangutica | reverse complement strand
GAGAGTTCGAGGCTAGGCCTTAGCGCATTTGATGCTTTGCGAGCGGGCGAGGACCGGCTTTTATCATGTGTGGCCAGTGCAGACTGAGATATCATGACACATTTATGACGCTTGTTAGTGCGTAGGTGTTAGTAGTCGGCTATGCTGCCATCACTTACATCTTGTTTATTAGGACACAGTGGGACACGGTGTTCATATGTATTCCTTAGTGTTTGTGTATCATAAAGCTGGCGGTGAAAAGGTATTCCACGGGCACGATTGATGTTGTGGCGTGAGACCCGTTGGTAAAGTGAGTGATGACTTGGCGTGAGTCACGACATATTTGCTTATTTATGGTGAGCTGTAGTTTGAATTTATCATCATGTCTCACACTTTGTATAGACTACTATGATTTCATTTCTGATGTTTATTTTACGATTTCACGTACTTAGTACTGTTATGCGACCTCGCCCGAGGCTGCGTTATCTTGAGTGAGTACACGATCATTGATCACCGCTCTTGAGTCCTGATTCGCGTGTGGGAAAGCTCCGTTTCTCGGAGGCTTATGATGGTATAGTCCTGTTGTTGTAGGTGTTTGGCGAGGTATGGCGGAACTACGTCGCCGTTGTTATCGTATCATTTCTTAAGGTCTGCATGAATCTTTGTTGTGGCGAGTTTGTAAAAGGATTAAGCTATTCGTATTGGAAAAAGTCGTTATTTATATATATCTGAAAGGCAAGTCTCTCAGTTATTGTTTCGTATTTCATAATATGTCTTGTATTGTTTATGTTCAATGATTACTACGATGTTGTATCGCTAGGGTGCGGGGTAAGGCACGATCACGGGCGAGGAATGGTCGTGCGAACTGTTAACTCGATATGTCCACTGCGTTAGTGCGATATGGAGGGCGAGTATACCGCTACGTCACGGGCTCGATGACTACTTGGCGAGAAGCTTGGGTGTAGCTCTTGTGTGGCATGGACGTTGCCAGCATGCGAGCTTACGCTTGGATGTGAGGCGGAAGGTCGGCGGAATGGCCAGATGTCGGCCGAAGAGAGTCCAGCACAGTCCTTTGGTGACTTTGCGGACGCCTCGGCGAGCTGAGTTATGCACGCCCGCGGTATGAGTGGTCCTCCGCGACGCCTTGAGCATCGAGGTATTCGGGGCGAGTCGAGCTCGAGGTTGAGTTTCGGTAGGGTGTTGTCGGATACAGCCACCCTGCCTTGGTGTGTCGATGTGGTAGACCGCGTTTTGGGAGTGTCGTGGTGCGAGGAGCTTGTTATTTTTGCGGCCAGCGGGGCCATTTGCGAACTATCCGACCAGCGGTATACGGAAGATTCTGACTTCGACGCCGAGGATCGATGGCTGGTTCATCGTCTTCACTAGCTATCGCCTGCCAGCGGGGCTATGATTAGAGTAAGCGGTGAATTCTGGTATATCATAACCCACAGAGATTTGTATCGTGATATGATGATTTTATGTTGAGTGTTATGTTTGGATAACATTGTGATCTAGAGAACATGGTTAGTTGAAAAGGTAAGCTTAGGGATAGGGAAATTATAAGCCTTAGAATATTATAACAAGTTGAGACCTTAGATGTAAGGTCGTCTTAAGTAAAAGATTTTACGGTTGGTCTTTGTTGAAGTACGTGGTATGCGTGAAATATATTGTGGGATGATTCCATGGGTAGTGTAAGATGAAAGTGGTAGCTTCGGGACTTGAATAGGTATGATTGTTTCGAGATCGGGAAGCAAGAGTGCAGTGCGATTATGGGTGGGTTGAGGACCGTTCGCGGGTCAACCCGTGGCCGGAATAAGGTGAAATTCGGTTAAGGTGGTCACGCCCGGTGGTAGGATCACGAGGTGCAAGGCCTGAAGTTTAGGTAACCATATGAGTTCGTGGACATGTTCGACCCGGTCCGGATCGTGAAGGTAGGGAATAGCCTTGAAGAAATTCGAGGCTAGTAAGATGACCAAGTTTGGAGTAGTGACTCAAGATTTGGAAGCGAAGTGATGGTGAAGTATGGTATGTGTACTAGAAAGAGTTCGAGTGTTAGAGAAAGTCGACAGTAAGGAAAAGAAGTGAACATGTCTTTGAGAGATAAAGTGATCATTTTGTGAAGTGAATGCGACAGGGTATCCTTTGGACCAAGAGCGAGAGTTGGTGTTGTTTACACCTTGAGGTGAATCTCGTTGGCTTGGATTTAGGTTTTCGCATGTGTTATATTATGGCCATTGGTGGCACAATTGGTTTCGTAAGTATAGTAGTGAAGACTTTGCTCGGTGCTTGTGTTATTAGAGACTTAGAAGGCATTCGGGACGAATGTTTCTAAGGAAGAATGTTACACCAGTATTTCCAGTATGTATGTGAGGGGCGTGCGTGCGTTTGTCAAGCTCTAATTAGGTTAAGGATGAAATTGTGAACTTTCGACGGAAAAGATTCAAACCTTGTGAAGGAAATTCTCACGTTTTTAATATTTTAAACGATTACGGATTTTTAGAGGCGAAATATTTTGGGCCAATAGGAGGCGGCATGTGTCACCGCTTAGTTGGCATGGGTTGGACGAAATGGTGGCTAGTGGGCAGAGTCGATTGGTCGAGTCTTGCAAGATATTTTTGGGTTAGTGGGGTAGGTATTTTGGACGGTTTTGTGAGGCCGAGTGGAGGCCACATGGCTCGTTGTTGTGGGGAAATATGTCCCAGGTTGTGGTGGACATATGTCCCGACATTGTATGGTGGACACTTGGTTGGAAGACCTCATTCTTGCATGGATCAAATCCACTCAGTTTGTTTTAATCTTGACCACTTGGTGGTTCTATAAATACCCCTCTTGTCAGAGACTTAACCCCGTCAACAGACAATTTCCAAGTCTCAAAATCCCTCTCCCCTTTGAAGCTCTCGTCCAAACACCCCACCAGTTCTAGTAGCTCTGCTTGAAACCCATGCTTGATGGTTCTCGTCCACGCTCTCCTCAGCCAAACTTTGTCCAAAAATTCTTAAAGTCTTAAGTGTTCTTCCTTAGTGTATTAGGAAGACTAGTAACGAAAGGTTAGAAAAGATTTCACACCACTTAGCCTAAATACACCTCTTGGCGAGAGTTGCCACAAGTTTAGCCTAAGTGTACTTCACTTTTTGGAGTTGAAGTGTTTAGCGAAGTTATTAGAAACTTCTAAGGGTTGCTTGGAGCCGTTTGGGCGTCAGATTAGGAGCTAAGCGTTGCTCGGGATCGACATATAATCTTGGATAATTTTGGGCTTACTCGAGGTAATGATCTTTATCCCTATTGTAATTGAAAATTACATGTTGTAATAATATAGTTGATTATACTATATATAGAATGGATATATAAAGGAGAATTGTTTGTAATTACATAGGATTGTATTCTGATGAACTTGTAGTGCTCGTGTGAAGTAGAATTGAACACGTCCGGTTAGGCGTGTAATCCCTGAGTTGTTGGCACAGTAGCGGGCCTTGATAGGAGGAGATTTATGTGATAAGCGGGGAGGTCTTTACGAATTTTAGTAGAAATATTCTCTGAAGAGAACTAGAAGTTAATAGGCGTTTATGGCCATTATAGGTGGAAGTACTACGAGTGGCGTATTCTACTTGAAGGGTGGAAAAGGCTAGCAAGGGTGTAGTACTTGGAGCATTTTGCTAATTATGCGATAATCGTCGCGAGGTATGTGAACCTCTTCGTATCTTTTCTAGCATGATATGTTGTGAACTATGTAGTGCAGTGGCGTCGTGTGTTAAATGAATTTGGTTGGTTTAAAACATAAAAGTGTTATAACGGCTTTATGGGAAGTTTGTTATAACAACTTTATGTGGGCAAGAAATGGTTTGTGGTTTTAAAAGATAAAAGACTTGAGGTAAAATAATAAGGACTTGGGTTGTGTTAAAAAGTTGTGAAACCGCTTTAATGAGAAATGGGTAATTGGGTTTTAAAAAGGAATAATGTTATATTGATTTCGGAAATGAGAACAAGTATCGAATAAACCACTGCAGCGTTAATAAAGGAAAATGTATTGACTAATTAATTATGTATGTTAAAAACCAGTAGAAACCTCCATCTGCATAGAAGCTAAGATAAGACAAAATTGTATTACATTTTCTAGATCATGGCTGCTTTAATAAGATTGTTATAAACAAGAATAACCTACTCACACATAAGGCATATGTTACTCAAATTGTTTTAAAAGAGAATTATGTTATTAAGTTATTAAGACTATGAACTACGAAACCTTTCGAAAATAAGAAACTTGAGTATTTGAAATTAGGCAAACTTGAACTTTTGGAAAAGAAGGTTGTTACTTGTCTTTAAAAAGGGAAATTATTTTGGTTTACTTAAAATAATAGTTACTCTGTTTTGGATACTAGGAATGTTGGTATCAGGTGACTTCTTGTGAAAGAATGGATATTTGTAAGAGAATTGAAGTATGGTAAATTGCTTGTGCTTGCTTGTGATAGCCTTGTTGTGTAAAAGTTGTATTCCTATGCTACTCTGGCGTCTCGATGGAGGCCGGTATATTGTGTGTTGTTACATGGACATATACGCACGATGAAGAATTTGGGGCATGCGGCCGTCTGGCGGGTTAATCACCGGTATATTGTTATTGTTGTTACATGGACATGCTGCGTCGATGAAGAATTAGGGCATGTGGGCATCGGCGAGTTTGATTACGGTATATTGTTATTGTTGTTACATGAACATGTCTGCGATGAAGAATTAGGGGCATGTAGCGTGCGGCGGGGTTGATTACGATATATTGTTATTGTTGTTACATGGACATATACGCGATGAAGAATTACGGGGGCATGTGGCCATGCGGCAGGGTTGATTACGGTATCTTATTGTGCATCTGGACATGTCTGCGATGGAGAATTAGGGGCATGTAGCGTGATGCGGGCATGATTGATATTGTGGGCGTGAGACCCTTGGTTATATTTGAGTGATGACTTTGAGGGTGTGAGTCCCTGCTTTGACATGACTGCTTTTATGTCGTGAACTGTAGTTTGGTTATCATACATGTCTCCTGTTTTATTTAGACTGTTATGATTTCGTTTACAGTATTTTCAGTTTCACATACTTGGTACCTGTTATACTGACCTCCTTGAGTGCGTTCATCTGCGAGTAAAAGTGCATCGGTTGTTGATCCTCCTCTTAGGATCGCGTTCAGCGTATTAGGAAGCTCCGTGTCTCGGAGCTTATCTTTTAGTATGTTTCCCGAGTTTGTAAGTTCTTGTACATTCGGGGTATGGCGGGACTGTCCATCATAGTTGTTGTAAAATCTTAAATTACATAGCCTTTGTTGTGGGTAGAGGTTGTAATGGATGCTTATTCAAATTTACGTATATATGCAAAAGGCAGCCGTTTTGGTTGCTTTGTTTTCTTTATCTTGTTTCCTGTTTAAGTTTTAATTTCCGCTGATTATCTCTGATGTTGTATCACTAGGGTGCCCGGGGTAAGACACCAGTCACGGGCCCGAAGTCGGGTCGTGACACAAAGTCTTTTCCAATTCTTTTTCAATATAAGTTGTTTAGTCTAACATGTTATATAGTCTCAATCGATTATAACAACTACAATATTCAATTAGATAACATGCGATGATTCTAACTATCGACCAAATTGTACTTCAATTTCAAATAGCTAAAAAGGTCATTTCGGATTTAGGCTTTCAATATCCATAACACTTATAAATTACCAATACATATATGTCATGCTTGTTAAAATGTATAACTATAACAATATGTAATCTTATAACACTTAAGAGAACAAGATTGTTACCTTGACAAGCCTTAATCCAACTTTAAGATCCGAAGTCGCTCCTTAGCAACTTAGCTCCTCTCCTTGACACTTCAATCCGTCACTTGAAGCCCTTAGAAGTTCACAAACAACTTTCCTTCAATTTCCAATCCAAACTTATGAAAGAGACTTAGGTTTTCCTTGCGACTAATGTCTGCGACTCTTTTAGGGATGCTCTATTGAGATACCACTTACAATACCCTTAGGAACCTTGGTTTAAAGTATTGTGAATTGTGGACAACAAACAAAAAATTTTGTCTTGCAAATGAGCCCTAACCCGAGAGCTCTTCGACATGGACAAGATTTTCTTGAAATTTTACTAAGTGTGGGAAGCTTGTCTTGCTAGTAGTGTGGTTATATAACAACATGGAAGTGCAGATTAGAACAAATGTGTGGCTTGAATGCATTTCATTTAAAATATCAAGTCAAGTCGCTCTTTGACTTAATTAATAAACTCAAGCTCCAGCTTTCAAGACTTGTTCATCGTTACTTTGGTCAAATGACCTTTCTGCCCGTGGTCTTATTAGGCCAAGACCCGACCAAGGGGGTGACACGTGTCACCCTCCCGTTCGTCGCAATATTTCGTTTCCCGACATTTCCATAATTCCGATAAATTTTTACTAGTCTCAATCTTAGCATTTTTGAGTTCTTATATGCGTTCTTATAAGCGTGTCACGGAATTTCAGGGTGTAACACATACCCGTAGGCCTCCCAACATGTCGGTATGTCCAAGTAAATAACAAGCTAACAATCATAGTGGAAGCATACTCGTGGGCCTCCCAATGTGTCGGTATATCCAAGTAAATAACAAGATGGCCACCTCGTGAGGCAGCGGTAGCATAGAATACAACCACTTTCTCAACAAGGCTATCACCATGACACGCAGGCAAATTCGTATACTAGACTTTCATTAACATGTAAGCGATTCACCGTTTTTATAAACTCAAGGTACTTTCATTTTATGCCAACAATCCGGGTTTTAACTCCAAAGTACTACGTAATTCAATTATTTTAAAAAGACCCCTTTTTACGTCAGAGCCACACGATACTAATACCCGTAGTATCAAGACACGTTTTCTTTTTAAACCAAATTACTACGCCTTCAGAAAAGTATTATAAGGCCTTTAAAATCAAGTAAATAAACCTTTCTTTTATCCTCCTCAAGTCGTTATAACTAACTTCCCATAAAGCTATTATAACACTTATTTTCAAGCCATTCAAACAACTACAATCAGTTGGAAAACCAAGAGAACTTATTCTTTTAAAACCAAGTATCAATTTCTTTCCAAATAATGATTCACAACTTTTTAGAATAATTCAAGGCTCTTAAGATTCAGAAGTCAAGTCAAGAACATCAAAATGAAACAAAATTCATTTAACACACGTACGTCTACCGTACTATATATTTTACAACAATCATCCTCAAGAGGATAGGAAGAATGTTATACCCCGAAGTTCCGGAGTATGTATGTAAGGACGTACGTACGAATGTTTAAACCCTAATTAGGGTAAGAATGAAAGAATTGTTTCTGACGGAAAATATGCCGAACCTTGTGAAGGAAATTTTTACGTTTTCAATATTTTTATGGAATTTTTCCGAGAGTTAAATATTTTGGACCAATAGGAGGGCGACACGTGTCACCCCAAGTGGCATTATGGACGATTTTTGCTAGTCTAGTGGGCAAGACAAGTGGCCAAAAGTCTTGCATGGTGTAGTGGACGGTTTTAGCAAGTTTGTGGGCAAGTCAAATGGTCAAAGTCTTGCATGGCATTTGTGGGACAAGTGTAGAAAGGAACCTACACAAAACAATCTATACCATACACATATTTCAATCCTAACCCTTGGTTGTACTATATAAACCCCTTTAGTTGATAAAATCTTCCTTAGTATATTTCAAGACTTGAAAATATTTTCTCTCCCTCCTTCTAAAGTTGCTCTAAATCAATTGCCTCCCACTAACCAAATATTGTCCAAAAATTATTAAACTTATAAGTGTTCTTCCTTAATGTGTTAGGAAGATTATTAACCAAGAGTTAGACAAGATTTCACACCCCTAGCCTCAAAAACATCACAAAAGCCGAGAGTGGGCAGTTTTGAAGCGTAAGTGTTCTTCACTCTTTGGAGTTAATTTTTGAATAGAAGCTGGTTAGGAACTTCTAAGGGTGACTTGTGGTGATTTGGAGCACAAAGATTTGGAGCTAAAGCACAAAGATTTGGAGCTAAGACTTGCTTTGGAACGACTTTAAGTTCTTGGATATTGTTGGGCTATTATTGAGGTAATGAACCTTAACCTCTTTGTGAAGTTGATTATTATGTATATTAGATATTATACATATATTGGAAGTATATTATGGACTATAAGATATAAGGAAAGATTTGGATCTTGTTAAGATGTTAAAAGGAGAATTGGCATGTTAGCCATTAAAATGGTAAAAATGTATCCATTACTTGCTAAGAAGTTAACAACAAAGAAACTATAACTTATATAAAGATTGGAATATAAGTTGAAGGACTAATGAAGTAATTGGATAAGTAAAATTGTAAAAGTTGGCCAGGACCCCAACTTAAGGACCGTATCTACTTTGGGTAGTATCTACTTGGACTATATTTACTTTGGACCTTCTTTACTTATTGTTATTATGAAGGAGAGATTGTTAATCACGTTAGTTTAGGCGTGTTATCCTTCTTTACTTATTGTTATTATGAAGGAGGGTGTTGTCGCGTTAGTTTGGGCATGTTATCCTGCTTTACTTATTGTTATTATGAAGGAGAGATTGTTAATCGCGTTCCATTTGGGCGTGTTATCCCTTAACACTTATTGTTATTATGAAGGAAAGATTGTTGTCGCGTTAGTTTGGGCGTGTTATCCCCTGCTTTAATTATCGGAATTATTGCGCCTTATTTATGGCATGTTGGTTACTATTATCGGGCCTTGAAAAGGTGGAGAATTGGTAGAAAGCGGGGAGGTGTTGTGATTTTCGTAGACTAAGAGAAATCTTACTTAGAAGAATCCCGAAAAACTAGAAGTTGATAGGCGTGTTTTGACTATTATAGGTTGACGCAGTGCGCGACATATCCGACTTGGCAAGTGGATTTAGCCAGGAGGTATGTGATTCTTCTATCTCTTTGAGCATGATATTTGTGAAATATATAGTGCGGTGAGCGTGCGTATGTTAAACTAAATTTGGCTTTACTTCGATGTCTTTTGACTTGAGTTCTAAATAATAATAATCTTGAATATTTCAACAAGAGTTATGAATCATTTTTGGAAGAAAAGTAATACTTGGTTTTCATAAGAAGTTTAAGTGTCATACTAGCTTTATGGGAAGTTAGCTATAACGACTTAAGAAAGATAAGAAAACGGTTTAATTGTTTGTTTATCTAATGCTTGAAATGATGTTTGAAGGTATGGTAAGATGGTTTGATAAACATGTTGTGATGCTACGTGTGTTAGTATCTTGTGATGTTTGTGTAAGGAGGTTATTGTTGTTGTGCTTAAGTTGTTTAACGATAAGCCGTTGTGTTGGTATTGTACCACTCACCCTCTTGACTTGTTATGATGTCGGGGGTTAAGCTGCCCCCCGATGCGAGGAATACCTCATGCGGGTCCATGGGACCTATGCGGAGCTGCGGGAGTTCCAGGAATGTGATGCGAGAAATACCTCATGCGATTACATGTGGCCATGCGGTGCGAGAGTCGGGGCGATGCGAGATTAGCTACCCTCGATGCGAGAATACCTCATGTAGGCCTAGGTGGCCTATGCGGTGCGAGTCGGGATTAGGCACGCATAATGATACTATGGGCGATTGGCCTTGCCCGATCATTCGCGGCCTAGAAAAGACCGATTACATTATATCTATTATTGCTCTTGTTTGTGATGTGGCACTATGTGCGGTTAACTTAGTTGTTTAAATACATATTTGTGAATTTGTTTTAAAATGTTATAGTTATATATATATCGGTACTACAGATTTCACATACTTGGTACTGTTATCTGACCTCATGAGAGGCTGCGTTCATCTGCATGTAAAGAAGCAGGTGGTGGATCCTCATTCTTAGGATCTTTACTCAGGTGTCAGGAGCTCTATTTCTCCGGAGGCTCGACTTTTGGTACGGTTCTCCCTGGTGTTGTAGATGTTTTGTACATTCAGGGGTATGGCGAGCCACTGTCGTCATAGTGTTTACACCTTCTTAAGTGCAGTAGTCTGTTGTAAAGTTGGGATGTAGTTCACTTTTGAGGTATTTATATACTTGCAGAAGGCAACTTTTCTTTGGATGGTTGTTCTTATTTTACATTGTTTCATGTTTGCAAGTTTATATTCCGCTGGTTACTCTGATGTATATCTACTTGGGTGCCCGGGTAAGGCACCAGTCACGGGCCCGGGAACGGGTCATGACAAAAGTGGTATCAGAGCAGTAAATCCTCGGAAAGTGTCTGAGGCCGTATCTAGTAGAGTCTTGATTATCGGTGTGTCGTGCACCACCAATAATCGGGAAGTGCGGGATATTTAGGTTTAGTTTCCATTCTTCTCAATCTGAGATCGTTACTTAGAGTTGTGTTATAGGTTGGACCCTGCGGCGAATTTCTTTTGTTTACCAATTATGCCTCACGCAAGAGCAACCGGGCCCGAAGGAAAAGCGGCCGAGGAGGCGCTAGTAGTACCCAGGGTCACGAGGCCAGGCCCAACCTTTACAGTGATACGAACAGCGAGTTCCACGGCGTCGCCGGCCCAGCGGGTTTAAGCGCGGCGGTGGCTCACGAGGCCACGACGGAGCCTCGACCCAAACCTAGAAGCGAGAGGAGATGGGTTACAAGGAGATGGCGATTATTAGCGAAGTGCGTGGCAAGGCGAGATAAATTTGGATGCGTGAGTCGATTCGATAGTACGTGGTTCGCCCAGTCGGATAGTTTGAGACGGGACTTCGAGTTGCGGCCGCGAGTTACATGGGTCGAGGCACGAGGATGATCCGCGGGAGTTCATCAAGCGATTCTGGCGGATCATGAGAGTGATCGAGGCTTGGAGACCAGTTAGTGGTCTTAGGTTCACGCCATTTGCGTGATCTTGCGATCGGTAGTTTGTTTCATGGGAGCTGTCGGGAAGCGGCGCCTCGGCTATTTAGGATGAGTTCTGAGGCATTTCTCACGCACTTCTTGCCTCCTTGAGATGAGAAACCTGGCGCAATTTTGATCTTGAGGCGAGAGGCGCATAGTTCGGGAGTACAGCGTGGAGTTCGACTTCGTTGGCTCGGTATGTCCCGCATTAGTGGCGATATGGAGGGCGAGTGCCGCTACGTCCACGAGGCTTGATGACTACTTGGCGAGTCTTGCTCGGGTGTAGCTCTTCACCGGGTATGGGCATTGCCGCATCTGAGATTATGCATTGGGGTGTGAGGCGTAGAGTGGCGGGTTGGCGATATCGCGAGAAGAAGGCGGGGCGGCGGTCTTTGGTAGTTCTCGGGGTGGGCGATCTCGATGGCGGACTAGATTTGCACCTCGGCCCGGCTCGAGCACTTCTACACCATCTTGGGGCAAGCGGGGTATTCGGGCGGTCGAGGCCCGGGACTTGGACTTCGAGTGAAGGTGCTAACCGTCGATACCACCTTCCTCTCAGGGTGTTCGATGTGGTAGATCCCATTACGGGAATTGTGGTACTATTGCGGGAGCTTGTTTCACTTGCGGCCAACATGGTCACTGCGGAGCGTCCAGGCAGGCAGCGGTGGTAGGGTTCGACTACGAGGTCTTTCGCGGTCTTACGTCTCTGATTACTCGCCCGGAGATCACGGTGCTCATGGGCGGCCAGTGTGGCGAGGTCGTGGCAAAGGTACTAGTTCCGGTCCTCGAGCGCATATATGCCATGTCAGTGCCGGGACCGGGGCGTCACGGATGTCATCACAAACTTTATCGGTTTCTTGTTGTAGCGTATATGCCTTGATAGATCGAGTTCTACCTTGTACTATATATCTCCCCTTATTTCTAGTAGGATAGGGATAGAGCACGAGTCCATATACCACTTTTGAGGTAGCTACGCGATGGGGATTCGGTGGTAGGCGGCGGGTATATAGGGCTTGCCCGATGACTATATCGATCGTCCGGACCACTGGCCGACTTGATAGAGTTGGATATGACCGATTTTGATGTGATCATGGGTATGGATTGGTTAGCTTCTTGCTACGCGATGTAGGCTAGGAAGCGGTTGATGCAGTTCGATTTCTGAGGCCGTTTATCAGTGGGAGGAACATTTGTGTGCCGAGGGTAAGTTTATTTCTTACCTCGAGGCGGGAAGATGGTTGGAAGGGGTATATCTACCGTCGTTCGGGTGTTTGATCACGAGGCGAGATCTAGGACCTTGATCGATTCGATAGTCGAGAGTTTCGGATGTGTTCCCAGCGACCTCGGGTATCCTCGAGAGGGAGATGAGTTTTGCATTGATATTACGCACGATACTCGAGCTATATCCATTCGCCATATAGAATGGCTTTCTTTGAGTTGAGAGAGTTAAGGACCAGGTGAGAGATTTCTTTGGAGAAGAGGGCTTTATCAGGCCTAGTGTTTCTCCACAGGCGCCGTGTGTATTGTTCGTGAAGAAGAAGGATGGGGCCTGCGTATGTATGTTGATTCTGAGCGGTGAACAAGGTGACTATTAAACGAGATACCGCTTCCAGGATTGATGATTTGTTCGACGGTTGCGAGCGCGAGGTGTTTCTCGAAGATAGACTGCGATGCGAGTTTACCATCAGTGCGAGTTAGGAGGCGGATGTCCACAGAATTGCATTCGGACGATGCGGGCACTATGAGTTGGTCATGTCTTTCGGCTTGACCCGATGCTCGGCGGTATTTATGGATTTGATGAGCCGAGTGTTCAAGCCATTTTTGGATCGTTTGTGATAGAATTCATTGATGACATCTTGATTTATTCGCTCGGAGGCGGGAGCGTGCGGAGCGTTTGAAGCAGTCTTGAGAGTTCTCGGGACGTGATTGTATGCCAAGTTTTGAAGTGTGAGTTTTGGTTGGCTTGGTGGCGTTTTGGGGCACGTTGCCGGGGCGATGGCATTCGGGTAGATCGGCGAAGATCGAGCGGTGAAGAGTTGGCCTAGACCTACTACCCCGAGAGGTGCGCGACTTTGGGCCTAGCGGGTTACTCTGGGAGGTTTGTGGAGAAGTTTGCTTCTATTTCAACACCTTTGACCAGTGACTCGAGAAAGCGACCAAGTTTGATGGGCGGATGCTTGCGAGAAGGGCTTCCGGTTACTAAAGGAGAAGATGGCGACCACTGATTCTTACTCTTCCGGAGGTCGGGCGGCTATGTGGTTTTATTGTGATGCGTCGGGCATCGGGCTTGGATGTGTGTTGATGCGGTAGGGCAAGGTTATAGCTTACAGCGTCTCGGCGGCTCAAGAAGCATGAGAAGAACTACCGCGCATGACTTAGAGTTAGCGTGATGATTGCGCCTTGAAAATCGGGAGACATTATTTGTATGGAGTTCGTGTGGATATTTACGGACCACAAGAGCCTCGGTATATCTTGACGGAGGAGCTTAACTTGCGATAGAGGCGGTGGTTAGAGCTACTCGAGGATTATGATGTCGATATCTTATACCACGGGGAAGGCGATGTAGTGGCGGATGCCGCCAGTCGTAGGTCGATGGGTAGTCTATCGGATATGCGACGATGGGAGGGGCATGGTCATGAGTTACATCGGCTAGCGAGCCTTGGTGTCCGATTGAGTGATTACGATAGTAGTGGGGTTGGGTTGAGAGGTTGCGAGTCTTCCATCGGCGAGGAGGTGAAGAAGGCGACAGTATGAGATCCGATTATGACACGGTATCGTGTCGACTCTTACGTGAGGAAGGGTCCATTTGAGGTAGCACTGATGGGGTGCTAAGGTTTGAGGCAGTTGTGTGTTCGGATATTGCGGGACTTGGCGAGTTCTAGGGAAGCACACGGTAGCGTTACTATCCGTCGGAGTGCGACAAAGATGTACCACGACCTCGGATCTGTGTATTGGTGGGGCGGCACGAAGAGGGCGTTGCGAGTTGTTGCTCGGTGCCGAGTTGTCGGCGGTCGAGGTGGAGCACGAGGCACAGTGGGTTGTTGCGGGCTATAGAGATTACGACATGGAAGTGGGAGGTGATCAATATGGACTTTATTACGGATTACCTCGCCTTCGGAGGGCGTGATTCTATGGGTTATCGTCGGCCAGTGTGAAATCAGCCCACTTTCTTCCGTCGGGACGACTTTTCGGCGAGATTACGCCAGACTTTACATCCGAGAGATCGTGAGACTACATGGGGTCCCTATTTCTATCATATCGGACAGAGGAGCTCAGTTTACGGCTAACTTCTGGAGGTCTTTCCAGAAAGGATTAGGGACGCAGGTGAGCCTCAGTACTGCATTCCATCCTCAGACCGACGGACAGGCAGAGCGTACTATCCAAACATTTGAGGATATGCTGCGAGCCTGTGTTATTGATTTCAGAGGTAGCTGGGAGGATCATTTGTGTTACACCCCGTAGTTCAGGTTATGCGTATGAGAGTGTACGAAAGGGAGTAAGACTAAAAAAAATCCAAAGATAGGTTGACGGACGGGTTTTAGTCAACTTTGAGGAGGGTTATGACCTGGTACATTGAGAGTTCCTAAGTGTTTCAAATGCCTAGGGCGTAGTTTGTTGAGTCTAGTTTCCAACGCAACCGACCGTTCGTCGATAGGACGTCGGGGTAGAAAGTGATGGGAGTTACAAGTTGTGCGATCAGGCGAGAAAGGTGTTTGATCGGGAGCCCACGGGGCGGCGCGGATGCGAGGCCACGCGCGGTTGTCGAGGGCCGCTGAAGTTGCGAGCAGCGCGCCGGAGGCGAGCCGCGGCGCGAGTTCAGATTCGCGAAGTTTGGCGCGCGGCGGAGAATCTGGCGGAAAAACTGAGGAAAAATCAGATTTCTCTTTTAAAAGACCTTGGGAGGGTGACAAGTGTCCCCCTCCCATGTGATTTCTTGCATGCCTTATATTGACCAAGTCTTGAAGACTTGGTCATCTTTCAAATCCCTCTCTCTCTCTAAGCTTAAACTCCCACTTCTCTCTAAAATTCCAAGAGGAATTCAAGCCTAAGAAAAATCTGAAAAGTTAAGGACAAGAAGGAAGCTTGTGGCTAGCTTATAGGAGTTGTTGTGGTGGTGTTCTTGGAAAGGAGGCTAGCAAAGTTGTTGGAATAAGTTTGGCTAAAGCTTTAAGGTAATATTTCTTCTCTTGTGATTAGTTATTAATGTTGCTTGTGAAGAAGAAGGGATGTGTGGTAGTAAATAATACACTTAGAGTCATTTCATGTAAGAAATGTGGTTTGGATATGAAAGAATTGGTTAAGAAGATATTATGAGCATGTTGTAGCCTAAAAAATACCTTAGAATTGTTAAGTGATTTGTGTACCTTTTGGGGCAGAATTTTACACACCCAAGTTTAGGTGTGTAATCCCCTTGAGATGTTTGGATTGTTGAGCCTTAAATGTGGCGTTTGGATGTTGAATTCGGCCTTGAGAAAGGTGGCAAAGTATGTAGAAACAAAGGAAATACTGCCCAATTTTCCATAGAATTTAGTGGCTTTGAACTTAGATTATTTCTACATTGAAATTAGAGGTTAATAAATGTATCATGGTTATTATAGGTTGACATATTACTTGCGGTAGTTTGGGCTTAGCAAGTGGATTGACCGAAGAGGTATGTGGAAACTTTCTTATCTCTTGAGCATGAGTAGTTATAATTATATAGTACGGTAGACGTACGTGCTTTAAATGAAGTAAATCCTTTTGTTATACTTGACTTGTTTTAAGAAAATGTCTAAGTTGGTTGGGTTAACAAGTTAACCCGCTTGTTCTCGAGGAGTGGTTTATCCTAAATAAGGTAGACAAGGATTTCTTGACATAAGAAAGTATAGAGTACTTGGTGTGAAAGTATTGAGTATTGAATTATTCTAAAAGATAAGAGGCTTGTAGTATTTTGAAATTGTGTAAATTTGTTTGAAGTATAAGTCCCTTGATTAGTAAAAGAACGAAATGATTTATAAGGAGTTATAACGGCTTTATGGGAAGTTAGTTATAACGGCCTTATGAAAGGATAAGAATGTCTTAATTTCTAAAGCATAAAGTTAGTATAACGGCTTTATGGGAAGTTGGTTATAATAACTTTATGGAAGGTTAAGAAAGTTGTCTATTTTGGATTAATGGGCATAAGTTGTCTAGATTGTGAAAAATTGATGTTACTTGGTTTCAAGCTTTGAAATGAGTTTTCTAAAGATGTAGTAACTTACTTTGAAAGATAGACACGCCTTGATAGTGCTTTGGCTTGTTTAATTGAGAATTATTCTACTTGTGCCTTCATAAGTACTTTGGCTTGTTTAATTGAGAATTATTCTATGTGTGCCTTGATAAGTACTTTGGCTTGTTTAATTGAGAATTATTCTATGTGTGCCTTGATAAGTACTTTGGCTTGCTTAAGTAAGGATTCTCCTAGTTTATGTAAAAAGAAGGCATGGTAGTTGTCTTGGTTTATGTGAAAAGAAGGCATGGTAATTGTCTTGGTTTATGTAAAGACATGGTATTGAAATTCGAATTAAAAACATGTAGTTGTGAGTCTACTTGGACGTACCATCAGTGATGGAGGATTCCACGGGTATGCTTCCATTGTCTTAGTTATGAGTCTACTTGGGCGTACCGTCAGTGATGGAGGATTCCACGGGTATGCGGCCATGATGAGGGTTCGTTTCCCTGTTGACAGTATTATTCCATGGACTAGCTCTCCGTAGGGTCACGATGCAGGGTGGATCTGGTAGTTAGCCCTCGTACTTGCCCCGGTCAGAGACGTGATGCAGGGTGGATCTGGTAGTTGACTTTCGTACTTGCCCCGGTCAGAGTTAGTGTCACGACCCGAACCGGGCGTGGTGGTGCCTTACCGGGCACCTAGTGATACAACATCGAGAAAATCAGCGGAAATAAAAAAACATGAACATGAATTAAGAGACAAGATAAATAAGCAGGACCAAGCAGTTGCCTTCATCATATATATACATAAATACCGACGGTTATCCTTTTTACAAACCACGCCACAAGTTCTCTGGACCTTAAGATTTACAACAACTATGGCGGACGGGGCCCGCCATACCCACAGATGTACAAGAACCTACAACTCGGGAACACATGCAAAAGATAAGCCTCGGAAAGCGGAGCTTCCAACACGCCGAATGTGATCATAAGCGGGGATCGGCGATCGATGTACCTTTACTGCGGCAAACGCGGCCCGAAGGAGTCGATGCAGCAGTACCAAGTATGTGAAAGCGTAAGATCGTAAATGAAATCATAATAGTCTATATAAAGCAGGAGACATGTATGATAACAAACTACGATTCACAACATAGAAGCGATGCATGTCAAGTCGTGGACTCGCATACAAAGTCATCCTCATGCGTGGAACTCCTTCCTCACTGGCGATCTAAGTACAAATCATGTGATACGTATAAGTCTCGGCCCATCTTATGGACCCGATATAGAAAAGGGTGGAATCATTCCGGTTCATCCATGAGCCGGTAGTCGAAATGGAACACATTCGGATGAGCCGGTAGTCAAGTGAAATACATTCCGGATGAGCCGGTCCTCAGTGAAATACATTCCGGATGAACGGTCCTCAGTGATATACATTCCGGATAAGCCGGTAGTGATATACATTCCGGATGAACCGGTCCTCAGTGAAATACATTCCGGATGAGCCGTGTCAATCGTGATATACATTCGGATAAGCCATTAGTCAAGTGATATACATTCGGATGAGCTCTAGTCGAGTGAACATGGTACTTACATGACAAGGCTATCACACGTAACATGAAGTTTCATAACAACAAGTATAAGCAAGTTACACACGACTCAAGTACTTTCATTTTATATCAAAGTCATTTTAACCTTAAAGTACTACGTCAGTTAAATTTCTTTTAAGATCCATTTCTTTTACAGCGGTCACGATACCGTAGTATAAAAATAGAGTGACTAACATTGTTAAGTAAACCAAAATGCTTTCCTTTGTAAAATCAAGTAACAACCTTATTTTCCAAGCGTTCAAGTTTGCTGATTTGAATGCTCAAGTTTCATTTTAGAAAAAGGTTTCGTAGTTCATAGTTTTAGTCCTTTAAAACATAATTCTCCTTTAAGCGTTTTGAGAAACCTATGTCTATAAGTGAGTAGGTTATTCTTGTTTATAATCAATCTTATTAAGCAACCGTGATCTAGGAAATGTAATATCATTTTGTCGTCTTAGCATGCGGATGGAGGTTTCTTGGTTTAATAATACTTCTTTAGATACATTTTCCTTTTATTGACTGCGGTGGTTTGTCGATACATTCTGATTTCGAAATCGATAAAACATTCTTAAGCGTTATACCTAACTTCCCGTAAAGCTAGTATAACTCTTAGCTTTCAAACCAGTAATACTAATTCTTTCAAAGCGATTCATAAATCTTTTGAAATGCTTCAAATTCTTTATTAACATGCTCAAGCGTTATTATTCAAATCGATTACCTTTTAAAAACCACAAAGTATGTGCTTATCCACGTAAAGCTATTATAACAACTTCCCGTAAAGTCGTTATAACACTTTATGTTTTACATCAATCAAATACATTTACGTATCGTCTGTACTACATAGTTCACACATATCATGCTAGAAGAGATAGGAAGAGGTTCGCATACCTCGCGGCGATTATCGACTAATAGCAACGCTCAGTACCTCAAGCCGTCGGCGACACTGCCGATCGAAGATCACTCCACACGCGTACTCTGACTATAGAGGCCCTGGCGCTATTAATACCTTTAGATCGGCGTAGAATATTACGCAGAAAATTCGGCGCAACATGGCGTAAATCTCCTCTCATCGTAGGCTACCCGAAGCCAACGAGGGGTGCGTCTGACCGGGCGTGTACAATTCTACTACAGCAATGCTTTACACAAGTCTCTAATACTGATCTATGTAATTCTGATTCGGTACTCTTATTTAAATTGAGGCTTAAGTCGCAAGACATTGCGTAAGTATTATCGAGCTTAAGTCAAAAGACATTGCACAATTATAATGTTGATTCTATATAGTATACTTCAACTATATATTCCTCTGACATGTAATTTCCAATTACAATAGAAGGTCAAGATATTTACCTCGATAAGCCCAAAATTATCCAAGTTATAAGTCGCTCTGAACAAGGTTTAGCTCTCTCCGTGCGCTCAAAAACCCTTAGAAGTGTCTACACAACTTCTACTAAATACTGACTACGGGTGAAGATTTTCCTTAGGGTTTCATTTAGTGGCTAAAGGAAGGTATAATAGTATTTTCCGGGCTTCGTATAAAGGGTACTTTGGAAAGTACTACAAGGTATTTGGCTAAAGTATTTTGGGCATTATAACTATACTAGTAGAATACATTTCTACCAAGGGGTAGTATTTTGACTAGCACAACTAGGCTAGGGGTTGCTCTCGGCTGGGCTCAGGCAAGGGGGCTCTCGGCCAGGGCTCTCAAAGGGGAGGGGTGTGGTGGACCGAACTACATGAGGAGGGAGGAAGAGAACTTGAGACTTAGGAAGATTTTTGGATGAAGAAGTCTTCCAAAGGGTGGGGTATTTATAGGTCAAGCAAAGGCCAACCAATGGCCAAGATGCATCAGTGTATAGCAAGTGTAGGGCTAGATTCCCACCATGTGTACCTTATCCATCTACCACGCAACTTGCACAAAATATCCTACCAACTAAAGCTCTCTTTTTAGTCCACCATTCCCAGCTCGAGGCGATGTGAGGTGACACATGTCGCCCTCCGTTGGTCCAAAATGTTCGTCTCTCGGAAAATTCATAAAAATTATAAATGACATAGCGGAAATTCCCTACGGCTCGCGTGAAAGCGTTCGTCGGCGACTCTAAGGGTGTTGTGCACAAAAGAATTGACGAGCCTAAAGAAGTTCGAAAATTTCTCGTCGTCCCAGTACATACTGCGGAAATACGGTATAACATTCTCCTCCTTAGAAACATTCGTCCGAATGTTCATACCAAACGGATAACGGTAAAGTTCTTCTAATAAGTTGCCAGCGCCTGACGGCCACTAAACAACATATGCGCAAATACTTATATCGAGTCCACGAGAAAACACCTCTAACATCACAAACTTTTGTCACTTTGCGCGAGGTTCTAGTGTCACTCGGCGACCAACAAGCGATGCGGATGCGTCACGATTCACGAGGTCTAAAATATACATCCTTCGCACCTTACTCCTTTACGAAATGATCGTATCTTTGCTCATGATACATGCTCGCCTCTACCCTTACTCGTCGTACTCTTCTCGAACTCTTGAACTCTTTTAGCATCGTACCACACTTTAGTTTCGAAACTTGGAGTCACTACCTCCCGACTTGGTCATCCTACTAGCCTCGATCTTCCTTAAGGCTATTCGGCCTTCAGCGATCTATACGGTCGAGCGTATCCACGAACTCATCGATGGTCATCAAAACTTGGGCCTAGCACCACGGTGACCCTACCACTGGCGGGACCACCGGTGACCCGCCTCATTCGGGCTACGGGTTGACCTTGACACGCCCTCGGCCCGACCTCCGTCACGCCCGACTCTCTTGTTTCTCGTCCGGAACAACGCGCTAAATCACGTCATGAAAGATACCACTTTCGTTTACCCAACCAGAGACTTATCACCTGATATCTTCTAGGCATAAAATGCACTCGACAAGGATCACTCGCGAAATCTTGTACTCGAGCGGCCTTACATCTAAGGTCTCAAGTAATACTCTAGGTTCATCATTTTCTCACCGCCGGGCTTACCTTTTTCCCTGACTAGGTTCTAAATCACATTTTAGCACAAAGCTATCGACATAACACTTAACACATTAACATAACATCAAAACATACAAGCCTCTAGATGGTTAAGGATATACGAAGCTACCGCTCGCTCTGTCGTAAGTACGCCTGCGGTGCATGCTATGAAAGCGATGAACACCTGCGTCCGGTGAGGCTGCGTAGCTGCGTACCTCTCTATAAGCCACGATCTCTCGTCACACATGGCCCACGGCGCGGTGAAGCAAGCACCGATAAAAAGCGACATTCCGGGATGATGTTTGCCACATCGTGCACCGAGGGACATGAATCCGGTAGCTAGCCTTCGCGTATACACGTGAACGGAAGCCACGAGCTCGACCAGCTCCGAACCTGAGCGTCCAGAAGGCGGGGACCACTCTGTCTTGGTGGAGGTACATAACTAGGCTAGCCGAGGCGGTCGCCTCGAAAAGTTACCAAAGGACCTGCATTACGGCCTCGCCTGCGATCTCGGTCATTCCGACCTCTCGTGCCTCGCATCCTAGTGCATGAGCTTGCGTGCGGGCAATGTCCATGCCGGTGAAGCTACACGTACAAGCCTCGCCAAGCAATCGTCCGGCCGGTGGCGTGGCGGTGTACTCATCCTCCATATCAGCTACTCTGTGGGGAACATCTGAGCTAATGAGTCGAACTCCACATTGTACTCTCTAACCGTCGCGATCTGCCTCAGCGTCAAAAATCATGCGGCGAGCCCTCATAAATGCTGGAGGCAAGAAATGTGCAGAAATGCCTCGAGAACTTCGTCCCAAGCTTTGGAAGTGCATACTCTTCCGGGGCGGCTCGCGAATCAAACGATCGGCTGCGATCACGCGGTGATGCGAACCAATACCACCGACTCGCCTCACGAGGCTCTGATCACTCTCATGATCATTGTGGTATCGGATAAACTCACGAGGTCGTCCTCGGCTCTCGATCCATAGAACAACGGAGGCTCTGACTCGGGAAGTCACGTAGCCTCAGCCCATGCGCTTTCGGGGTGTACTACGGGTGCTCTTTGAGTGCAGGCTGGCTGCATCGGCCTATCACCGTATCGGCGCGACCACGGCGATGGCGAACATCTCCTTGTACCCCGTCCCATCGGCTCCGGTGTGGGATGGAGGCTCAGTGCTGTAGTCTCGGACCAACTGCTGACTCTAGCTCTTTGGTCTTTGGCGGCGTCGCGAAACGCCGTCGGAGCCTTGTCTCAGTCTTGGCGGAACTGCGCCTCGTACTCCTCGTATTCGCTAACGGCTCCTCATTGCCTTGCCCGTACGGGCTGCAGGTTGCCTGCAGCGGAGCATAGCGGTAAAGGAAGGAATACGTCGAGGGTCGATTTATCACAGCTCTGACAGGCACGATCTCGAGAATGAGAAGGATGAAACGAATCTAAATGTCCTGCGACCTCACGATTATAGATGTGGTGCACAACACGATAATCAAGACTCTACTAGACGGTCTGTAGACACTTTCGAGGACTAAGCGCTCGATACCACTTTTGTCGACGAACCGGGCGTGGTAGTGCTACCGGGCACCCAGTGATACATCGTGAGAAAATCAGCGGAAATAAAAAAAACATGAACATGAATTAAGAGACAAGATAAATAAGCAGGCTGACCAAAGCGATTACCGTCATATATATACATAAATACCCGAGCAGTTATCCTTTTACAAACCACCTTGTGATTCTCTGAGACCTCAAGATTTACAACTATGGCGGAAGGCCCATACGCCACAGAATGTACAAGAACCTTATCGGTGGCGGCGTTGTTACCTTTTATAAGTTATGTATGTTCATTGCTATTCTCTGATGTATACTGTCGAGGTACCCGGTAGGTACGATCCTTGACGGTGGTCGTGACAATTTACTGTTATACCGTATTTCAGTATATGCGTGAGAGTGCGTCTAAGTTTAGCCTTAGTTAGGCGTTAGGACGAAAAATATTATGCACCTGACACGAAAGAATCGTTTCGAGAAGCGTTTTCCAAACTTTGCGAAGGAAAATTCGGCTATGTCATTTATTATTTTTGCGGATTTTTCAGAGATGAAATATTTTGGACCAACGAGAGGGTGACACTTGTCACCCTCAGTGAACGACAAAGGAGCTTGCCTTGGCACGTTTTTGTGCTAAGTTTTTGGTCGAGTTGGTAGGATATTTGTGTAGTAGATGGATAAGGACACTTGCCTAAATCTCCACCTTACACTTGCCTACCACTTGGCTTCGTCTTGGCCCTTGATAGCCTATAAATACCCCGTAGTTGAAGGAGTTCTTCGTCCACAAATTATCTTCCAAGTCTCAAAATCCCGTTCTCCTAAGAGCTCGTCCAAAGCTCTCTTTCGCCCCCTCCAAAGAGCCTAGCGAAACACCTCTCCCTTCCTTGTAGTCTCGGCAAACCTCCCACTCTTGGTAGAAATACTCTCCAAGGGTTGTTACTATCCCCAAAAATACCTTAGCCAATCCATATAGTATTTCCAAGTTACCTCTATCGTAGAGTCGGAAATACTACCTTATACTCCATTAGTCACTAAGCGAAACCTAAGGGAAACTTCATAGTAGGTTGAAGTAGAAAGTAGAAGTTGTGTAGAAACTTCTAAGGGGTTCTAGGAGCGGATTGGAGCGTCTGATTAGGAGCTAAACCTCGCTCGGGATCGACTTATATCTTGGATAATATTGGGCTTATCGAGGTAAATAATCTTATCCTTACATTGTAATTGGAGAATACATCTTGTAGAAGTATAGAAATAAGTATAAAACACGTAGAAGGATATTAAAGAAGAGAATTGAGTGTAATTACCTTTGAAGGATATCTGAAGAGTATTGAGCTGAAATCACATCAGTATAATAAAGAAGAATTGAGCGTACTTACATAGAATTGTATTCTGATGAACTTGTGTGGCTTGACGGGTAGGGAAGTGCTGCCCAAATTTCCATAGAAAAAGAACCCTCTGCTTAGAATAGTCTTCAGAGTAGTCTAGACATTGATAGACGTACCTGACTATTGTAGGTTGATTCTCTGCGCGCGACATATTCGACTTGGCGGTGGATTTGTAGGAGGTATGTGATTCTTCCTATACTCTTGAGCATGATATTTTAAAATATATATATAGTACGGTGAGCGTGCGTGTGTTAAGCGGGCGTAGTTTCGGCAATGTCTTTTGACTTAAGCTGAATAATAAGAATCTTGAAGTCTTTCAAAAGAATTATAAATCATTTTTGAAAGAAGAAGAATATTTGTTTCTAAAACAAAAGCTTAAGAGTTATACTAGCTTTATGGGAAGTTAGGTATAACGACTTAAGAAAGATAAAAGAACAATTTACTTATGTGTTTATGAAAGACTTGTATTGATTACGGAAAGTATAATAAGATGGTTTGTTGAGTAGATATATTGTGATGCTATGTGTGTTAGTATCTTGTAAGCGTTTGTGTAAAGGTTATTCTTATTGTGCTTATGTTGTTTAACGATAATTTGTTATGTTAGTATTATATCACTCGCCTCTTGACATGATCTGGGGTTAAGGCGCCTCCGATGCGGGGGTATAGCTCGAGCGATCTGTGTGACTATGATTGAGAATATCTCATGCGGGTCCGGGGCCTATGCGAGCTACGAGAGTTCGAGTTAGTGTGCGGTCCTTGTGGCCATGCGGACTACGAGTCGGGGCGATGCGAGAGTAGCTACCCTCGATGCGGGAATACCTCATGCGGGCCTCGTGAGTGGCCTATGCGGTGCGGGAGTCGAGTTAGGCATGCTTAATGTCACGACCGTTCGGGGCGTGGCAGTGCCTTACGGCACCCAGTAGTCATACATCAGAGAAAATCAGCGGAATATAAAAACAAGACATGAAACAATGTAAATTGAGACACAGTTTATATTAGAAAAGTCGCCTTTCGGCATAATATATATAAACCAAAATCTGGCAGTTACATTCCAACTGTACAATAGGACTACAAACCTCTAAGGAAATAAACAAGTATGGCGGGACAGGGCCCCGCCATAACTCGAACAAAACTATCTACAACAGGAGATCGTACCCAAAAGTCGAGCCTCGGGAGAAGATGGAGCTCTGACACCAACGCAAAAGATCCTAAGGATGCGGATCTAGCACACCTTGACCTTACTGCGGCATGAGCGGCCAGAAAGTCGATCTGGCATTACTAAGTATGTGAAGCGTAAAGTACTTAAATGAAATCATATCATTTTAAAACCAATTTTACAAATATGCGAAACAACCAATGTAACGCACATAGTGCCACATCACAAACAGAGTAATAGCAGGTAAATGCGAGGTCTTTTCTAAGTGCGAATGATCGAAGCAAGGCCAATCGCCCATAGCGTCATTATGCAAGCCTAATCTGGACTCCGTAGTCCGCATAGGCCATTCACGTAGGCCCGTGAGGTATTCCCGCATCGAGGGTGGCTACTCCTCGGCATCGATCCTGGACTCGTAGTCGCGTGGCCACATAGACCGCGTGAGGTATAACCCCGCTAACACGAAACTCTCGTAGCTCGCATAGGTCCCTGGACCCGCGTAGGTATTCTCGAATCATGGTCCTGGGACGCTGAGTCTACTGCGTCGGAGGCGGCTTAACGGTATCATGTCAAGAGGTGAGTGATATAATACTAACATAACGACTTATCGTTAAACAACATAAGCACAACAAGAATACCCTCTTATACAAGCGTTACAAGATTAACACACGTAGCGTCATATTATGTCTACTCGTCAAACCATCTTATTACACTTTCCAGAAATCAATATAAGTCTTTATAAACACATAAGTAAACGTTCCTTTTATCTTTCTTAAGTCGTTATACCTAACTTCCCATAAAGCTAGTATAACTCTTAAGCTTTTGTTTAAAAACAAATATTCTTCTTTCAAGCGATTTATAATTCTTTAAAAGACTTGAAGATCTTTATTATTAGGGCTTAAGTCAAAAGACATTGCCGTAAAACTACGTTCGATTAACACGTGCGTCTACCGTACTATATATATACTTTTAAAATATCATGCTCGAGTATAGGAAGAATCACATACCTTCTGGCGAAATCCACTTGAGTCGAATATGTCGCGTGAGTATCAACTATAATAGTCAAAATCGTCTATCAGCGTCTAGACTATTACGTAGGATAATCTAAGCGAGAGGGTTCTCTATTCTCGGAAAATTGGGCGACTACCACTACCCGGTAAGCTATACGAGTCTCAGTAAATACGATCTATGTAATCTGATTCAAACTTCTTTACATGTTACGATGTGATTAAGTTCAATTCTCTTCTGTAATATCATACATGTGATTACGATTCAATACTCTTCTTTTAATATCCTACATGTATTTTATACTCATTTCAATACTTCTACAGTATGTATTCTCCAATTACAATAGAAGGATAAGATTATTTACCTCGATAAGCCCAATATTATCCAAGATATAAGTCGATCCATAGAGAGGTTTAGCTCTGAATTTATGCGCTCGATCGCTCAGAAACCGCTTAGAAGTTTCTACAACTTACTTCCTACTTGACCAACTATGAAGTTTAGGGTTTCGTTTAGTGACTATAGGAATACAAGGTAGTATTTGGACTCACGTATAGAGGTAACTTTGGAAATACTAAAGATATCTGGCTAGGGTATTTGAGGATAGTGATGATACTTGGAGTATTTCTACCAGAGGTGGGTAGGTCTCGGCTAGAACACCACAAAGGGGAGGGTGGTTTGGCAAAAGCCTTTTCAAGAGGAAGGGAGGCTTGGGCGAACACAACACAAAGGGAGGAAGGGATTTTAGACTTGGAAAGTTTGATTTGTGGATGAAGAACTCTTCATGAGGGGTATTTATAGGGCTTTTAAGGGCTAGGATGAGGGCAAGTGGAGGCAAGTGGATGGTGGGGATTTGCACAAGTGCACCTAACCTACTCCACAAATCCTCACAAAACATTGACCCAAGTTTTAAGCCCCAATTTCATGCCAACCGTGGCCTCCCTTTGCAGTCGATAGGGGTGACAAGTGTCGCCTCTTGTTGATCCAAAATGTTTCATCTCTCGGAAAAATCCATAAAAATTATAAATGACATAGCGTAATTGTTATACCCGTAGTTCGAGGTATGTATGTGAGGGCGTCACGTGCGAGAATCGGCGAAATTTTGGAAAGAAAGGAAGATGTGATTTTTGCGGAAAAGTTAGGTTTTGTGAAGAAAAAGGTTCGTTAATGGGAATTGGATTCCCAGTTTGGTATTTGGACTTCTTGGATTATATTAGAATTTTGAGGTTTTATTTTGAGAAATGGTCACGTGGGACCCACGGGAGAAATTCTGATTTTGTAGGGCAGCTTTGTTTTGAGATTTTCGGTATTTTGGATATTTTCGGAAGGCGAAATATTTTGGGCCAATTGAGGCGACACGTGTCACCCCGTGTGTCACTGGCGAAATGGGTGGACCAGTGGCTAGGCGGCTGTCCGCTGCGATTGGCCTGTGGCACCATTTCGTTTGGCCATGTGGTGTGGTGGGACCCACACACCGTGGCCCAATCTTGACCCTACACTTATATTGATCTTGGCCCGGTTCTTCATAAATACCCGCTTGGCGAAGAGTAAAATCATCCCTCGGCAGAAAGCTTTCCAAGCAAATGTTTTCCCTCGCTTTGTGTAGATTTAGTCCCTCCCTCTTGTGTAGAAAATACTTGGTGTATTGTTGTATAATCCCAAATACCTTGGCCTAGTATCCTAGTAGTATTCAAAGTTATTTCAATACTAGGAGCAGGAAATACTACTTTATTCGATGGCAGTAAGCGAAACCACTAGAAAAATCTTCCTAGCTTGGTGGAAGTATTTAGAAGTTGTTTAGAAACTTCTAAGGGTCGCTTGGAGGCGGGTTGGAGCGTAAGGATTGGAGCTAAGCGTTGCTCGGGATCGACTTATAACTTGGATAATTTTGGGCTTATCAGGTAATGATCTATGTCCTATTGTAATTGGATATTACATGTTGTAGTAGTTATACTTGAGTATATTATATTGGAAGGATGATTATAAAGTTGAAGTTGTATTTACATTGGGTGTACTTACGATGGGCTTGTGTAAGTATTATTGTAGGCGTATTTGAACACGTCAGGTTAGGCGTGTAATCTCTGAGAGTTGTTGGCACAGTAGCGGGCTGGTTAGGAGAGATTTATGTGATAAGCGGGGAGAGTCTTTGCGAAATTTACGTAGAATAAGGAATCTTGTGTTTAGAATATTCTACGGAGAGTGCTAGAAGTTGATTTATATATTGTGGTTGTTATAGGTGGATCTTTCTATGCGCGGCATACTTGACTTGGCTTGTGGTTTAAGCTAAAGGTATGTGATTCTTCCTATACTCTTGAGCATGATTGTTGTGAACTATATAGTGCGGTGAGGCGTGCGTGTGTGAAAGCGATTTTTGTTTGTTTTAAAACATAAAGTGTTATAATGGCTTTATGGGAAGTTAGTTATAACGACTTTATGAAGATAAAAGAAAGATTTGGTTTGTGATAAAAGCGACTTGATTTTGAAAGTTAGAGACTTGATCTTGAAAGATAAGAGACTTGACTTATAACGACTTGTTTGGAAAAGGAGAAGTAACTTGAGTTAAGTATAGGTTACTTGTTTTGAAAAAGTAAGTTAATTGGGTTTTAAAAAAGTATACTTGATGTTGTTCTAAAAGAAAAGCACTTGGTTTATAAAGTATAGAGTACTTGATTTTAAAAGCCTTGTAAAGATGTTCTGAAGGTGAAGTAATTTGGTTTTAAAAGTAAAGCGTGTTTTCTTTATATACTACAGTATTAGTATCGTATGGCTTTTACGTAGAAAGAGGTCTTTTGAAAGAAGGAAAGTATGTAGTATTTTGGGTTTGAAACCGGATTGTTGATTAAAATGAGCGTATGTTAAACTTGCTATGCTTGTTGTGATAGTCTTTGATGTGCAAGTGTTTTGTTGATGTCTTCAGTGACTCTGCAGGAGTAGGCTATCGATTGATTATTTGGACATCTTGGCGTTGGGTGGTCGCGAGTATCGTCCACTTTGAGTATTGTTGGTTGTTTTAATGTCGTGACTCTGCAGGAGGGCGGCTATCGATTTATTTCCTTTGGACATCTTGGCGTGATGGATGTTCCACGGGCATGCGTCGATGGGATGGTTTCATGGCCATGACTTAGGAGTAAGATCTTGGGGCATGCGGTCATTATGAGGTTGATTTGTTAGTCCATGGACCGCTAATCCATGAAGCTTGCGCGGTGGCGGCGATCACGGGCTTAGTTTATGCGTGTGGTTGAGCACGCTTTAGATACTTGTTACGGTCATTTTCTGTATGCCGGTAGCCTGGTAGATAGCTTAAGATCTTGCCTCGGTCGTATCTTGTGAGGCGGTAGGCTATTGTGCGTTAACTTAAGATACTTGCCTCGGCTTGATTGCGTGGCTAGCTTTTGGGTAGTAGTTGGCTTAGTACCTTGCGTGATGGGATATGACTAGCTTTTGGGTGGTAGTTGGCTATTCTACTTGGCGATCGGTTTTGATAGCGAGGCGAGGATCTGAGTGTTGAGTTCACATATGGGTGTTGTTTTACATCGTATGCTGGCGATGAGAATGAGTTCACGGGCGTGAGTGGTATTATGGGCGTGAGACCCGTAATTATGTGTGAGTGATTATTACGGGATATCGTCCCCTTACTTGGCCTCTTGTTTACTTATTGCGAAATGGTTTTATAAAATGATGAAATGTGATGTCATTCTGATATTTTGATTTCACATACTTTACTGTTATCTTGACCTCCTTGAAATTGCGTTCATCTGCGATGCGGTTGGGTTAGCTGTTTATTTATTTATGTCTCATTTCATGTGTAAAGTTTTATTTCGCATTGGTTTTCTCGATGTTGTATCATTTAGGGTGCAGAGCACGATGGTGCGGGGTTGGCACGTGTGAAGTGTATCGAGCGATTAATCCTCGGAAAGTGTCTGAACCGTGTCTAGTAAGTCTTGATTATCGGTGTGTTGTGCACATCTATGTCGAGGCTGCGAGACATTTAAGTTAGTTTCTATTCTTCTCACTGCGAGATCGTGCCTTAGAAGCGATGTTGTAAGTTGGACTCCTTACGGCGTGTTCTTTTCTCCCGATTATGCCTCCGCGCAAGCACCGGGCCCGAGAAGGGCAAGGCGGCCGTGGGCGCTAGTGGGACACGAGAAATGCGAGCGCGAGCCGGTCATTACGAGATAGTTCTTGGGCGAGTTTTGCGGCGCCGCCCGGCCCAGCGAGAGGTTAGAAGCGCGGCGGTGGCTGCGAAGACCACGATACTGAGCCTCGGTCCGCGGCTGGAGCGAGAGGATATGGGTTACAAGAGATGGCGATTCTTGGCGGGATCGTGGCGAACACGAGAGAAGGCTGGATCTGGCGATTCAGTTCAGTAGCCGTAGTTCATCCCGGTCGGATAGTTTGAGGCTACGGGATTTTAGAGTTGTATCCACTTGAGTTACGGGTCGAGGCACGAGATGATCCGCGAGTTCATCCGTCGATTCTGAGAAGGATCATGCAGTGATCGAGGCTTGAGGCAAGTCAGTGATTTCGGTTCGCATCATTGCGTGATACATGATCGGAGTTTGATTCATGGGAGCTGTCGGGGAGCATCGCCCCGGTATTTTGGGGCGAGTTCGGAGGCATTTTCAGCCATTTCTTGCCGCGCGGATGAGGAGAACGCGGGCGGCGAGTTTACGATCTTTGAGGCGAGGAGGGCGCCGCGGTTGGAGTACAGCGTAGAGTTCGACTCGTTGGCTCGATATGTCCCTGCGTTAGTAGCTAATATAGAGGCGAGTGCACCGCTACGTCCGCGAGGCTTGATGACTACTTGGCGAGTCTTGTTGGTGTATCGCTTGGTAGGGCATGGACATCGCCAGCATGCGACTAAATGCACTAGGGTGTGAGCGCGGAGGCCGGCGGATTGACGATATCAGCGAGAAGAGGCGGGACAGCGGGGTCGCTGGTAACTTTCAAGGCGGACCGCCTCGGTGAGACTAGTTATACGCCGCCGCCCGATCTGAGTGGTCCTCTGATCTTGAGGCCTCAGTATTGGCGGTCGGGGCTCGAGGTTGAGTTTTGAGGAGTTGGGAGTCTTGGCGGAGGAAGCCACCGACTAAGTGTAACGGTGTAGTAAACCCGTTCGAAGTGTCGAAGGACTTGTTTTACATGTGGCAGCGGGGCCATTTGCGAAAATTGTCCTACGGTAAGCGCGGATGTTGAGACTCGACGCCGGGATGCATTGCGGGTTCTTCGCCCGATAGCTAGGCGGTGTTAATATCTGCGGCGAGCGGGCGAAGTCGTGGTGGAAGTTCGATTATAGCGGTCCTTGAAATCGCCTATTTGTTTTGTGATATCGGTATATCCTTGACCTGCAGAGACTAGTATGCATTTGTATTAAGATAAGTATATTTTTAATTATTATGTTACGATAGCATTATGTTGGTGTGATAATTCCATGGGTAGTGTAAGATGGAAGTGGTAGCTTTCATGGCGTGAATTAGTAAGATTGTTCGGATCGAGAGCGAGAGAGATTGGGCGCGATGGCGAGTCGGGTTGAGGCCAAGTCGCGGGTCGACCGCGGCCGGATTGAGGTGGGAGTCGATTCGAGGTGGTCCGTGGTGGTAGAATCACGGGTGCTAGGCCCAGTTTAGGTAACCATCGTATGAGTTCGGGGATGTGTTCGATCAGAATCGGATCGTGAAGGCGGAATAGGCCTTAGAGTAAATTGAAGCTAGTAGGATTTGTTGTGAGATTAGAAATGATTTCCTCGTTAGCTTGGATTTGTATGTTATACTATGGCCGTTGATGGCGTGATTGGTTTAAGTAAGTATAGTAGTGAAGACTATCTGGCTGCGTTCGTTTGGAGACTTAGAAGGAACATTCGGGACGAATGTTTCTAAGGAAGAATGTTATACCGTAGTTCGGGGTATGTATGTGAGGGCGTGCGTGCGAGAATACGACAAATTTTGGAAAGAAAGGAAGATGTGATTTTTGGCGGAAAAGTTCGGTTTTGTGAAGAAAAAGGTTCGTTAATGGGAATTGGATTCCCAGTTTGGTATTTGGACTTCTTGGATTATATTAGAATTTTGAGGTTTTATTTTGAGAAATGGTCACGTGGGACCCACGGGAGAAATTTACGGTTTTGTGGGGCCGCTTTGTTTTGAGATTTCGGTATTTTGGATATTTCGGAAGGCGAAATATTTTGGGCCAATTGAGGCGACACGTGTCACCCCCGTGTGGCTGGCGAAATGGGTGAATGATGGTAGGCAGTCCGCAATGGCCGATTTGGCCTACATGGCAGCACCATTTCGTTTGGCCATGTGGTGTGGTGGGACCACACCGCGTGGCCCAATCTTGACCACTACACTTATATTGATCTTGGCCGCTTGGTTGTACATAAATACCGCTTGGCAGAAGAGTAAAATCATCCTCGGCAGAAAGCTTTCCAAGCAAATGTTTTCCCTCGCTTTGTGTAGATTTCGTCCCTCCCCTCTTGTGTAGAAAATACTTGGTGTATTGTTGTATAATCCCAAATACCTTGGCCTAGTATCACAGTAGTATTCCAAAGTTATTTCAATACTAGGAGCAGGAAATACTACTTTATTCGATAATAGTAAGCGAAACCACAGAAAAATCTTCTAGCTTGGTGGAAGTATTTAGAGAAGTTGTTTAGAAACTTCTAAGGGTGCTTGGAGGCGGGTTGGAGCGTAAGGATTGGAGCTAAGCGTTGCTCGGGATCGACTTATAACTTGGATAATTTTGGGCTTATCGAGGTAATGATCTATGTCCACTGTGTAATTGGATATTACATGTTGTAGTAGTTATACTTGAGTATATTATATTGGAAGGATGATTATAAAGTTATTTGTATTTACATTGGGTGTACTTACAGTAGACTTGTGTAAGTATTATTGTGAAGCATATTTGAACACGTCAGGTTAGGCGTGTAATCTCACTGGGAGTTGTTGGCACAGTAGCGGGCACAGTTAGGAGGAGATTTATGTGATAGCGGGGAGAGTCTTTGCGAAATTTACGTAGAATAAGGAATCTTGTGTTTAGAATATTCTACGGAGAGTGCTAGAAGTTGATTTATATATTGTGGTTGTTATAGGTGGATCTTTCTCTGCGGCATACTTGACTTGGCTTGTGGTTTAAGCTAAAGGTATGTGATTCTTCCTATACTCTTGAGCATGATTGTTGTGAACTATATAATGCGGTAGGCGTGCGTGTGTGAAAGCGATTTTTGTTTGTTTTAAAACATAAAGTGTTATAATGGCTTTATGGGAAGTTAGTTATAACGACTTTATGAAGATAAAAGAAAGATTTGGTTTGTGATAAAGCGACTTGATTTTGAAAGTTAAGAGACTTGATCTTGAAAGATAAGAGACTTGACTTATAACAACTTGTTTCGGAAAGGAGAAGTAACTTGAGTTAAGTATAGGTTACTTGTTTTGAAAAGAGTAAGTTAATTGGGTTTTAAAAGAGTATACTTGATGTTGTTCTAAAGAAAAGCACTTGGTTTATAAAGTATAGAGTACTTGATTTTAAAAGCCTTGTAAAGATGTTCTGAAGGTGAAGTAATTTGGTTTTAAAAGTAAAGCGTGTTTTCTTTATATACTACAGTATTAGTATCGTATGGGTTTCACGTAGAAAGAGGTATTTTGAAAGAAGGAAAGTATGTAGTATTTTGGGTTTGAAACCGGATTGTTGATTAAAATGAGCGTATGTTAAACTTGCCTATGCTTGTTGTGATAGTCTTTGATGTGCAAGTGTTTTGTTGATGTCTTGCCGTGACTCTGCAGGAGGTAGGCTATCGATTGATTATTGGACATGCGGCGTTGGGTGGTCGCAGTATCGTCCACTTTGAGTATTGGTGGTTGTTTACATGCTTGTCGTGACTCTGCAGGGAGGCGGCTATCGATTTATTTCCTTTGGACATCTTGGCGTGATGGATGTTCCGCGGGCATGCGTCGATGGGATAGTTTCATGGCCATGACTTAGGAGTAAGATCTTGGGGGCATGCGGTCATTATGAGGTTGATTTGTTAGTCCGTGGACCGTAATCCATGAAAGCTTGCGCGGTGTGGCGATCGCGGGCTTGGTTTTATGCGTGTGGTTCGAGCACACTTTAGATACTGTTACGGTCATTTTCGTGTCTGGTAGCCTACGGTAGATAGCTTAAGATACTTGCCTCGATCGTATCTTGTGAGGCGGTAGGCTATTGTGCGTTAACAAGATACTTGCCTCGGCGATTGCGTGGCTAGCTTTTGGGTAGTAGTTGGCTTAGTACCTTGCAGTGATAGGATATGACTAGCTTTTGGGTGGTAGTTGGCTATTCTACTTAGCGTCGGTTTTGATAGCGAGCGGGATCTAGTGTTCGAGTTCACGTATGGGTGTTGTTTTACATCATGTATGCTGCGCGGTGAGAATGAGTTCCACGGGCATGAGTGGTATTATGGGCGTGAGACCCGTAGTATGTGTGAGTGATTATTGCAGGATATCGTCCCTTGCCGGCTTGCATTTACTTATTGCGAAATGGTTTTATAAAATGATGAAATGTGATGTCATTCTGATATTTCGATTTCACATACTTAGTACTGTTATCTTGACCTCGCCCGAAGTGCGTTCATCTGCATGAGTAGCGGTTAGGTTAGCTGTTTATTTATTTATGTCTCATTTCATGTGTAAAGTTTTATTTCATTGGTTTTCTCGATGTTGTATCAGGGTGCGGGTAAGGCACGATGGCGGGCCGGAGTTTGGGCGTCGAAGTGGTATCGAAGCGATTAATCCTCGGAAAGTGTCTGACCGTGTCTAGTAGAGTCTTGATTATCGGTGTGTTGTGCACCATCTATGTCGGGAGGCTGCGAGACATTTAGGATTAGTTTCTATTCTTCTCACTCACGAGATCGTGCCTTAGAAGCGATGTTGTAAGTTGGACTCCTTACGGCGTGTTCTTTTCTCGATTATGCCTCGCGCCAGGCAACCGGGCGAGAAGGGCAAAGCGGCCGTGGGGCTGCTAGTGGGACACGAGAGAATGCTGAGCGCGAGCAGTCATTACGAGATAGTTCTTGGTGGCGAGTTTTGCGCGCCGCCCGGCCAGCCGAGTTAGGCGCGGCGATGGGCTGCGAGACCAGTACTGAGCCTCAGGTCCAGCGGCTGGAAGCGAGAGGATATAGATTACAAGGAGATGGCCCGATTACTGGCGGGATCGTGGCGAACACGAGAAATTTGAATCTGGCGATTCGATTCGGTAGCCCCGTAGTTCATCCCGGTCGGATAGTTTGAAACTACGGGATTTTACGAGTTGTATCACTTGAGTTGCGGGTGAGCACGAGGATGATCGCGGGAGTTCATCCGTCGATTCTGAAGGATCGTGCAGTGATGAAGGCTTGGAGACCGAGTCCGTGATTTCGGTTCGCATCGTGCGTGATACGCGATCGTGGTTTGATTCATGGGAGGCTGTCGGGAGCATCGCCCCGGTATTTGGGGCGAGTTCTCGGAGGCATTTTGACCATTTCTTGCGCGCGGATGAGAGGCGCGGGCGACGAGTTTACGATCTTGAGGCAGGGGAGGGCGCAGTTCGGAAGTACAGCGTGAAGTTCGACTCGTTGGCTCGATATGTCCCTGCGTTAGTAGCTAATATAGAGGGCGAGTGCACGCTACGTCCGAGGGCTTGATGACTACGCGAAGTCTTGTTGGTGTATCGCCGGCGGGCATGGACATCGCCAGCGTGCGACTCATGCACTAGGGTGTGAGGCGCGGAGGCCGGCGGATTGACGATATCGGCGAAGAGGCGGGGCGAGGTCCTTTGGTAACTTTCAAGGCGGACCGCCTGTGTGAACTAGTTATACGCGCGCCCGATCTGAGTGGTCCTCTGATCTTGGGGCCTCGAGTATTCGGGGAAGCGGTCGAGGCTCGAGGTTGAGTTTTGAGAGTTGGGGTCTTGGCGGAGAAGCCACCGACCTAAGTGTAACGGTGTGGTAAACCCGTTCGAAGTGTCGGAAGGACTTGTTTTACATGTGGCGGAGGCCATTTTGCGAGTGTCCTACGGTGGCGCGGATGTTGAGACTTCGACGCCGGGATGCATTGCGGGTTCTTAACGCCGATAGCTAGGCGGTGTTCGTATCTGCGAGCGAGCGAGGTCGTGGTGGAAGTTCCGATTATAGCGGTCCTTGAAATCGCCTATTTGTTTTGTGATATCGGTATATCCTTGACCTCTAGAGACTAGTATGCATTTGTATTAAGATAAGTATATTTTTAATTATTATGTTACGATAGCATTATGTTGGTGTGATAATTCCATGGGTAGTGTAAGATGGAAGTGGTAGCTTTCATGGCGTGAATTAGTAAGATTGTTCGGATCGAGGCGAGAGAGATTGGCGCGATAGCGAGTCGGGTTGAGGCAAGTCGCGGGTCAACCGCGGCCGGATTGAGGTGGGTCGGTTCGAGGTGGTCGCGTAGGGTGGTAGAATCGCGAGGGTGCTAGGCCCAGTTTAGGTAACCATCGTATGAGTTCGGGGATGTGTTCGATCAGAATCGGATCGTGAAGGCCGGAGATAGGCCTTAGAGTAAATTGAAGCTAGTAGGAGTTGTTGTGAGATTAGAAATGATTTCCTCGTTAGCTTGGATTTGTATGTTATACTATGGCCATTGATGGCGTGATTGGTTTCGTAAGTATAGTAGTGAAGACTATCGAAGCTGCGTTCGTTTGGAGACTTAGAAGGAACATTCGGGGCGAATGTTTCTAAGGAAGAATGTTATACCCGTAGTTCGAGGTATGTATGTGAGGGCGTGCGTGCGAGAATCTGCGAAATTTTGGAAAGAAAGGAAGATGTGATTTTTCGCGGAAAAGTTAGGTTTTGTGAAGAAAAAGGTTCGTTAATGGGAATTGGATTCCCAGTTTGGTATTTGGACTTCTTGGATTATATTAGAATTTTGAGGTTTTATTTTGAGAAATGGTCACGTGGGACCCACGGGAGAAATTTCTGTTTTGTGGGGCGCTTTGTTTTGAGATTTCCGGTATTTTGGATATTTTCGAAGGCGAAATATTTTGGAGCCAATTGAGGGCGACCGTGTCACCCCGTGGCACTTGGCGAAATGGGTGGACAAGTGGCTAGGCAGCTGTCCATGGCCGATTTGGCCTCACTTGGCACCATTTCGTTTGGCCATGTGGTGTGGTGGGACCCACACACATGGCCCGATCTTGACCCTACACTTATATTGATCTTGGCCCTTGGTTCTTACATAAATACCGCTTGGCGAAGAGTAAAATCATCCTCACCAGAAAGCTTTCCAAAGCAAATGTTTTCCCTCCCTTTGTGTAGATTTCGTCCCCCCTCTTGTGTAGAAAATACTTGGTGTATTGTTGTATAATCCCAAATACCTTGGCCTAGTATCCTAGTAGTATTCCAAAGTTATTTCAATACTAGGAGCAGGAAATACTACTTTATTCGAATAGTAGTAAGCGAAACCTAGAAAAATCTTCCTAGCTTGGTGGAAGTATTTAGAGAAGTTGTTTAGAAACTTCTAAGGGTCGCTTGGAGCGGGTTGGAGCGTAAGGATTGGAGCTAAGCGTTGCTCGGGATCGACTTATAACTTGGATAATTTTGGGCTTATCGAGGTAATGATCTATGTCCCTATTGTAATTGGATATTACATGTTGTAGTAGTTATACTTGAGTATATTATATTGGAAGGATGATTATAAAGGATTGAGCTGTATTTACATTGGGTGTACTTACAGTAGACTTGTGTAAGTATTATTGTGAAGCATATTTGAACACGTCAGGTTAGGCGTGTAATCTCTGAGGAGTTGTTGGCACAGTAGCGGGCACAGTTAGGAGGAGATTTATGTGATAGCGGGGAGGTCTTTGCAAGAAATTTACGTAGAATAAGGAATCTTGTGTTTAGAATATTCTACGGAGAGTGCTAGAAGTTGATTTATATATTGTGGTTGTTATAGGTGGATCTTTCTGGCGGCATACTTGACTTGGCTTGTGGTTTAAGCTAAAGGTATGTGATTCTTCCTATACTCTTGAGCATGATTGTTGTGAACTATATAATACGGTGAGCGTGCGTGTGTGAAACGATTTTTGTTTGTTTTAAAACATAAAGTGTTATAATGGCTTTATGGGAAGTTAGTTATAACGACTTTATGAAGATAAAGAAAGATTTGGTTTTGTGATAAAGCGACTTGATTTTGAAAGTTAAGAGACTTGATCTTGAAAGATAAGAGACTTGACTTATAACAACTTGTTTTGGAAAAGGAGAAGTAACTTGAGTTAAGTATAGGTTACTTGTTTTGAAAGAGTAAGTTAATTGGGTTTTAAAAGAGTATACTTGATGTTGTTCTAAAGAAAAGCACTTGGTTTATAAAGTATAGAGTACTTGATTTTAAAAGCCTTGTAAAGATGTTCTGAAGGTGAAGTAATTTGGTTTTAAAAGTAAAGCGTGTTTTCTTTATATACTACAGTATTAGTATCGTGTGGGTTTCACGTAGAAAGAGGTATTTTTGAAGAAGGAAAGTATGTAGTATTTTGGGTTTGAAACCGGATTGTTGATTAAAATGAGCGTATGTTAAACTTGCCTATGCTTGTTGTGATAGTCTTTGATGTGCAAGTGTTTTGTTGATGTCTTGCCGTGACTGCAGGAGGCGGCTATCGATTGATTATTTGGACATCACGGCGTTGGGTGGTCCAGTATCGTCCACTTTGAGTATTGGTGGTTGTTTAAATGCATGTCGTGACTCTGCAGGAGGGCGGCTATCGATTTATTTCCTTTGGACATCTCGGCGTGATGGATGTTCCACGGGCGTGCGTCGATAGGATGGTTTCATGGCCATGACTTCCGAGGTAAGATCTTGGGGCATGCGGTCATTATGAGGTTGATTTGTTAGTCCATGGACCGCTAATCCATGAAGCTTGCGCGGTGACGGCGATCACGGGCTTGGTTTTATGCGTGTGGTTCGAGCACACTTTAGATACTTGTTACGGTCATTTTCTCGTGTCGGTAGCCTCACGGTAGATAGCTTAAGATACTTGCCTCGATCGTATCTTGTGAGGCGGTAGGCTATTATGCGTTAGCTTAAGATACTTGCCTCGGCGATTCGTGGCTAGCTTTTGGGTAGTAGTTGGCTTAGTACCTTGCCGTGATGGGATATGACTAGCTTTTGGGTAGTAGTTGGCTATTCTACTTGGCGTCGGTTTGATAGCCTTGGCGAGGATCTAGTGTTCGAGTTCACATATGGGTGTTGTTTTACATCATGTATGCGGCGGTGAGAATGAGTTCCACAGGCATGAGTGGTATTATGGGCGTGAGACCCGTAATTATGTGAGTGATTATTACGGGGATATCGTCCCTTGCCGGCCTCTTGTTTACTTATTGCGAAATGGTTTTATAAAATGATGAAATGTGATGTCATTCTGGTATTTTCAGTTTCACATACTTGGTACTGTTATCTTGACCTCGCTTGAGCTGCGTTCATCTGCGGTAGAGTACACGATTGGTTGATCCTCGCTCATAGGATCGCGATTCGGCGTTAGGAAGCTCCGTTCCTCGGAGGCTTATCTTTTAGTATAGTCACTGTCATTGTAGGTACTTGTACATTCGGGGTATGGCGGGGCCTGTCCGTCATAGTTGTTGTATATCTTAAGTGCATGCTTTATTGTGGCGGGGTTTGTAAAAAGGATAAGCTGTTGGGTTTTATGTATATATCTTGAAGCGGTTGGGTTGGCCTTTGTTTATTTATTTATGTCTCTCATTTCATGTGTAAAGTTTTTATTTCCTGGTTTTCTCGATGTTGTATCACTAGGGTGCGGGGTAAGGCACGATGTGGGCCGGGTTTTGGGCGTCGCGATAATTTTCCGCCATGAAGTTTTGTAAAACGTTTCGTCGGAAAACCATTCGTTTTGTGAGTTGTGCCCAAATTCGTCCTATGCCTAATCTTAAGGCTAAACTTTTGTACGTACGCCCTCACGTACATACTCTGGAAATACGGGGTATAACACTTAATGATACTATGGGCGATTGGCCTTGCTTGATTTTCGCCTAGAAAGAGACATTCTGATTTACCTCTTATTGCTCTTGTTTGTGATGTGGCACTATGTGCGGTTACCTTAGTTGTTTCGTACCTACTTGTAAAATTGGTTTTAAAATGATATGATTTCATTTAAGTACTTTCTGATTTCACATACTTGGTACTGTTGTCTTGACCTCCCGGAAGTGCGTTCATGCATGAGTAAAGGGAAGCGAGTAGCGGATCCTCGATCTTAGGATCTTTTCTTTGGTGTCGGGAGCTCCGTCTTCTCGGAGGCTCGACTTTTGGGTATGATCTCCATTGTTGTAGATAGTTTTGTACATTCGGGGTATGGTGGGGCCTGTCCGCCATAGTTGTTTACTTCCTTAAGTGCAGTAGTCTATTATGCAGTTGGGATGCTTTGCGATTTTGGTTTTTATATATATATATGCCGAAAGGCGATTTTTCTCAGAAATTGTGTCTTAATTTACATTTGTTCCATATCTTGTTTTTATATTCCGCTGATTACTCTGATGTATGACTACTTGGGTGCCCGGGTAAGGCACCAGTCACGGGTCCTGGAACGGGTCGTGACAAAAGTGGTATCAATGCAGTTAATAATCGGAAAGTGTCTACAGACCGTATCTAGTAGAGTCTTGATTATCGGTGTGTTGTGTGCACCAATGTCGAGGAGGCTATAGGATATTTAGGATTGGTTTCCATTCTTCTCACTCTGAGATCGTGCCTTAGAGGCGTGTTATGAGTTGGACCTCTAACGTATTCCTTTTAACGATTATGCCTCGCGTAAGGCAACCGGGCCCCGAAGGGCAAGGCGGCCAGGAGTGCTAGTAGGACACCGAAGTCACGAGGGCTCGTGCCCGATCATGCGAGGCGATACCTCGGGCGCGAGTTCCATAGCGCCGCCGGCCCAGCGAGAACCACGGTACGCGCCTCGGTCCCGGCACAGGCGAGAGTTAAGTACAAGGAGATAACTTGATTATTGGCGGGATTGTGGCGAACATGAGATAAATTTGGATCACGGCAGTTCGATTCTGGCGGTGCACATGGTTCACGAGATCCCGGTGTGAGGCTACGGGATTTTACGAGTTGTAGCCGCGATTTCTGGTCGAGGCACGAGGATGATCGCGAGGAGTTCATCCGTCGATTCTGAGGATCATGCAGTGATCAGGCTTGAATACCGAGTCCGTGATCTTGGTTCACGTAAATTGCGTGATACGCGATCGATTGGTTTGATTCGTGGGAGTTATCGGGAGAGCACGCGTCCCCAACTACTTGGGGCGAGTTCTCGGAGGCTTTTCACCACTTCTTGCCTCGCGGATGAGGAGGCGCAGGGCGACCGATTTTGTTCTTGTCTGAGAGAGGCGCCTGATTAGGGAGTACAACGTTGAGTTCGTCGTTGGCTCAATATGTCCCTGCGTTGGTAGCGAATATGGAGGGCGGTACAGCTACGTCACGGGCTAGATGATTATGGCGAGTCTTGTGCGGGTGTGGCTCTCGGCCGAGCATGGACATTACGTATGCGAGCTCATGCACTTGGATGCGAGAGCGTAGAGGCGGCGAGTTGTGGCGGCAGCGAGAAGAAGGCCGGGGCGAGGTCTTTTGGTAGCTCGGGGTGGGCGGCCTCGGCGGCGGATCTGGGTGCACCACGGCCGGCTCGAGTACTCACTGCCGTCCTCGAGGACAGACCGGGGCCCTAGGACTTGGACGTCCGAGTAGCGAGGTGATAACCGTCGGGACCACCAGGTGTGGCCGTCTGCGGTAGATCTATTACGGGAATTGTGAGTGCGCTCAGAGTTTATTCTGATTGCGGCCAGCGGTCACTGCGAGCTGTCAGGGCGAAGGCGTATGAGGTAGAGTCGACTACAGGTCTTTCGCCGGGTCTTCTTCATCTCCTCTGATTACTTGCCGGGCGGGGTTCTCGAGGACGGCAGTCGCGGAGGTCGTGGCGGGGTCCCGATTCAGCGGTCTCGAGAACGCATTTATGCCTTATCCGGTAGGCGGGACGGAGGCGTCGCGGCGTCGCGGTACTTTATCAGTTTCTGGTTGTGATGTGTATGCCTTGATAGATCCGGGTTCTACTATGTCCTATATATCTCCCCTTATTGCTAGTAGGATAGGGATAGAGCCTGTGTCCATAGACCCTTTTGAGGTAGCTACGCCAGTGGGTGATTCGGTGGTAGCTCGGCGAGTATATAGGGCTTGTCGGTGGCTTTATGCGATCGTCGGACCACAGCGACTTGATAGAGTTGGACATGCGATTCGATGTGATCGTGGGCATGGATTGGTTAACTTCGCTACGCGGTGTAGGCTGCGAGAGAGAGTAGTGCGGTTCGGTTTCTGAGGAGGTGGTAATTGAGTGGGAGAGAACAACGTGTGTGTCGAGGTAGGTTTATTTCCTACCTCGAGGCTAGGAAGATGGTGCGAAGGGTATATCTACCATCTCGTTGGTGTATGATCACGAGGTGCGGTACAAGATTTTGATCGATTCGGTAGTCAGAGAGTTCCCAGATGTGTTTCCAGACGACCTCCCGGGTATCCCTCCTGAGAGGAAGATTGAGTTTAGTATCGATGTGCTGCCAGACACTCGGCCTATTTCCATTCCACCATACAGAATGGCACCCGCCGAGTTGAGAGAGTTGAAGGACCAGCTGAGAGATTTGCTGGAGAAGGGCTTCATCAGGCCTAGTGTTTCTCCACAGAGCGCGGTATTGTTCGTGAAGAAGAAGGGCGGGGCAGCTGCGCATGTGTGTTGATTACGACGGTGAACAAGGTGATCATTAAACGAATACCCCTTCCCAGGATTGATGATTTGTTCGACCAGTTGTAGGGTGCGAGATGTTTCTCCAAGATTGATCTGCGATCGGGCTATCATCAGGTGCGAGTCAGAGAGGCGGATGTCCCTAGGACTGCATTCCGGACCCGGTACGGGCATTATGAGTTCAGGGTTATGTCTTTCGGGTTGACCAATGCTCCGGCGGTATTCATGGATTTGATGAACCGAGTGTTCAAGCCATTTTTGGACACGTTTGTGATAGTGTTCATTGATGACATCTTGGTTTATTCTCGCTCGAGCGAGGGCATGCGAGCATTTGAGGTCTTGAGAGTTCTCGAGACCAGCGATTATACGCCAAGTTTTCCAAATGTGAGTTTTGGTTAGCCGGTGGCTTTTCTTGGGCATATTGCCGGTGATGGTATTCGGGTGGATACGGCCAAGATCGGCGGTCGTGACTTGGCCTAGACCTCTTACTCCGCCAGTGCGCGACTTTCGGGCCTTGCGAGTTACTATCGGCGGTTCATGGAGAAGTTTGCTTCTATCTGCACCATTGACTAGAGTGACTCGAAGCGGCTAAGTTTGATGGTGATGCTTGTGGCGGGGTTTCGATTCTTGAAGGAGATCGGCGACCTCACGTTCTTACTCTTCGGAGGTCAGACGGTTATGTAGTGTATTGTGATCGTCGGCGTCGGGCTCGGATATGTGTTGATGCGGTGGGTAAGGTTATAAGCGTCACGCATCAGGCGACTTAAGAAGCATGAGAGGAACTACCCCCGTGATTTGGATTTGGCAGCGATGATTCACGCCTTGAAGATCTGGAGGCACTATTTGTATGGGGTTCGTGTGGATATTTATACTGGACCACAAAAGCCTCGGTATATCTTCGGCCAGAGGAGTGAACTTCACGGCGAGCGGTGGTTAGAGTTACTCAAGGATTACGATGTCGATATCTGTACCACCGGGGAAGGCGATGTTGTGGCAGATGCTCTTAGTCGTAGGTCGATGGGGAGTCTATCAGATGTGCAGCTAGAGAGGAGGGGCATGGTTCGCGATTTACATCAGTTAGCGAGCCTTGGAGTCCGATTGATTGAGTCTGATAGCAGTGGGTTTCGAGAGGTTGCCGAGTCTTCCATCGTCGAGGAGGTGAAGAGGCAACAGTTTGAGGATCCGATTTTGACGCGGTACCGTGATACGGCTCTTCGTGAGGGGAATGGTCCTTTTGAGGTAGCACCTGATGGGGTGCTAAGGTTCGATGGCAGGTTGTGTGTTCTGGATATTGCAGGACTTGGCGGCGAGTTCTAGGGAAGCACCGGCGTGCGTTACTCTATCCATCGAGGTCGACCAAGATGTACCGTGACCTCGGTCGGTGTATTGGTGGGATGTCTTGAAGAGGGGCGTTGCGAGTTTGTGGCTCGGTGCCGTGTTGTCGGCGGTGAAGGTAGAGCACGAGGCACGGTGGTTTGTTGCGACGATAGAGATCCAGGCACGGAAGTGGGAGGTGATCAACATGGACTTTATCACGGGATTACCTCGCACTCAGGAAGCATGATTCTATTTGGGTTATCGTCGGCGGTGACGAAATCAGCCCACTTTCTTCCGTCGGGGCGACTTTTGGTGAGGATTATGCGGACTTTACATCAGAGATCGTCGGTGCATGGAGTCCCTATTTCGATCATATTAGGCAGAGGAGCGGTTCGGCTAACTTGAGGTCCTTCCGAGAAGGGTTTAGGGGCCGAGTGAGCACAGTCTGCATTCCATCCTCGAGCAGACGGACAGGCGAGCGCACTATCCGGACTCTTGGGGATATCTGCGAGCTGTGTTATTGACTTCGAGGGTAGGCGGGAGGATCATTTGCCTCTAGTTGAGTTTGCGTATAATAATAGCTACCACTCCGGTATTGAATGACACCTTATGAGGCCTTGTATGGGAGGAAGTGCGAGATCACCGATAGGCTGGTTTGATGTGGGCGAGTGAAGTTAGTGGGACGGACTTGGTGCAGCGAGCGATGGATAAGGTGAAGCTTATCCGGGAAGCGATTCTTGACGGCTCGAGTCGACAAAAGTCGTATGCGAGATCATCGTCGTCGGCATGAGTTCGAGGTTGATGATTGGGTTTTCTGAAGGTGTCACCCATGAAGGGTGTGATGAGATTCGGAAGAAAGGAAGCTTCGAGGTATATTGGGCGTGTCAGTTGTTCGCGAGGTAGGCAAGGTTGCCTATGAGTTGGATCTGCCGTCCGATCTGGAGGCAGTGCATCCGGTTTTTCATGTTTCTATGCTGAGGAGATGTATCGGGGATCCATCTAGGGTGCACCCGATTGACGATGTCCAGGTGACCGAGGGGTTATCGTATGAGGAGATTCCCATAGCGATAATCGATCGTCGAGTTAGCGTCTGCGGACGGGGCGTGGCTTCCGTCAAAGTCTTGTGGCGGAACGAGCTCAGGGAGGATATGACGTGGGAAGCAGAGGAGGACATGAGGCAGAAGTATCCTCACCTATTACCCACACCTCCAGGTAACTCACTTTCCTACTTGTAAATTTTTCATTAACATATTGTGCTTAAGTGCTGTATTGTGGCCATGTGTGGCATTTGCAAACTGTTTAAGTTGTGAGAGACTTCATTGTTATCTGTCTTGGGAAGGAACATTCGGGACGAATGTTTCTAAGGAGGGGAGAATGTTATACCCCGTATTTCCAGAGTATGTACGTGAGGGAGTACGTACAAAAGTTTAGCCTTAGTTAGGCATTAGGGACGAAAAATATTATGCACAACACACGAAAAGAATCGTTTTCCGAAGAAACGTTTTCCAAACTTTGCGAAGGGAAAATTCCGGCTATGTCATTTATTATTTTTGCGGATTTTTCCAAGAGATGAAATATTTTGGACCAACGAGAGGGTGACACTTGTCACCCTCAAGTGGACGGCAAAGGGCTTGCCTTGGCACGTTTTTTGTGCTAAGTTTTTGGTCAAGGAGTTGGTAGGATATTTGTGTAGTAGATGGATAAGGACACTTGCCTAAATCTCCACCTTACACTTGCCTACCACTTGGCTTCATCTTGGCCCTTGATAGCCCTATAAATACCCCCCCTTAGTTGAAGGAGTTCTTCATCCACAAATTATCTTCCAAGTCTCAAAATCCCCATTCTCCCTTAAGAGCTCTCGTCCAAAGCTCTCTTTCGCCCCCCCCCCCCTCCAAAAGAGCCTAGCCGAAACACTCTCTCCCTCCCCCTTCCTTGTAGTCTCGGCAAACCTCCCCCCCTCTTGGTAGAAATACTCTCCAAGGGTTGTTACTATCCCCAAAAATACCTTAACCAATCCCTTATAGTATTTCCAAGTTACCTCTATACGTAGAGTCCGGAAATACTACCTTATACTCCATTAGTCACTAAACGAAACCCTAAGGGAAACTTCATAGTAGGTTGAAGTAGAAAGTAGAAGTTGTGTAGAAACTTCTAAGGGTTTCTTGGAGCGGATTGGAGCGTACAGATTAGGAGCTAAACCTCGCTCAGGATCGACTTATATCTTGGATAATATTGGGCTTATCGAGGTAAATAATCTTATCCTTCTATTGTAATTGGAGAATACATACTGTAGAAGTATAGAAATAAGTATAAAACACATAGAAGGATATTAAAGAAGGGAATTGAACTGTAATTACACTGAAGGATAATACAGAAGAGTATTGAACTAAAATCACATCAGAAGTATAATAAAGAAGAATTGAACTGTACTTACATAGGACTGTATTTACAGTAGACTTGTGTAGCTTGACGGGTAGGGAAGTGCTGCCCAAATTTCCATAGAATAAAGAACCCTCTGCTTAGAATAGTCTACAGAGTAGTCTAGACATTGATAGACGTACCTGACTATTATAGGTTGATTCTGTGCGACATATTCGACTTGACGGTGGATTTGGCGAGGAGGTATGTGATTCTTCCTATACTCTTGAGCATGATATTTTAAAATATATATATAGTACGGTGAGCGTGCGTGTGTTAAGCGGACCTAGTTTTACGGCAATGTCTTTTGACTTAAGCCTGAATAATAAGAATCTTGAAGTCTTTCAAAAGAATTATAAATCATTTTTGAAAGAAGAAGAATATTTGTTTTTAAAACAAAAAGCTTAAGAGTTATACTAGCTTTATGGGAAGTTAGGTATAACGACTTAAGAAAGATAAAAAGGAACAGTTTACTTATGTGTTTATGAAAGACTTGTATTGATTCTGGAAAGTATAATAAGATGGTTTGTTGAGTAGATATATTGTGATGCTATGTGTGTTAGTATCTTGTAAACGTTTGTGTAAAGAGGTTATTCTTATTGTGCTTATGTTGTTTAACGATAAGCTGTTATGTTAGTATTATATCACTCACCTCTTGACATGATACCGGGGGTTAAGCTGCCCTCCGATGCGGGGTATAGCTCAGGCAGTCTGTGTGACTATGATTCGAGAATACCTCATGCGGGTCCCGGGGGCCTATGCGGAGCTACGAGAGTTCCAGGTTAGTGTGCGGTCCTTGTGGCCATGCGGTCTATGTGGCCATGCGGACTACGAGTCCAGGACGATGTCGAGGAGTAGCTACCCTCGATGCGGGGAATACCTCATGCGGGCCTACGTGAGTGGCCTATGCGGACTGCGGGAGTCCAGGATTAGGCATGCTTAATGATACTATGGGCGATTGGCCTTGCTTCGATCATTCGCAGCCTAGAAAGTGACACATTCTGATTTACCTCTTATTGCTCTTGTTTGTGATGTGGCACTATGTGCGGTTACCTTGGTTGTTTCGTACCTACTTGTAAAATTGGTTTTAAAATGATATGATTTCATTTAAGTACTTTACAGTTTCACATACTTGGTACTGTATCGACCTCCTTGAGTGCGTTCATGCCGCAGGTAAAGGGAAGCAGGTAGCGGATCCTCAGTCTTAGGATCTTTTCTTTGGTGTAGGGAGCTCCATCTTCTCCGGAGGCTCGACTTTTGGGTATGATCTCCTGTTGTTGTAGATAGTTTTGTACATTCGGGGTATGGTGGGGCCCTGTCGCCATAGTTGTTTACTTCCTTAAGTGCAGTAGTCTGTTATGCAGTTGGGATATCGCGCGATTTTGGTTTTATATATATATATGCGAAAGCGACTTTTCTCGAAATTGTGTCTTAATTTACATTTGTTCCATATCTTGTTTTATATTCGTGATTACTCGATGTATGACTACTTGGGTGCGGGTAAGGCACCAAATCACGGAGTCTGGGCAGTCGTGACATTGCCGCTAGTAGAGTTTGCGTATAACAACAGCTACCACTCCAGTATCCAGATGGCGCCTTATGAGGCCTTATATAGGAGGAAGTGCAGGTCACCGATAGGATGGTTTGATGTGGGTGAGAGTGCGATTAGTCGGGCGGACTTGTTGTGAGCGGTGGATAAGGTGAAGCTTATCGGGAAGCGGTTATTAATGACTGAGTCGGCGCCGTATGCGGATCATCTGCGTCGACATTTAGAGTTTGAGGTTGATAATTGGGTTTTCCTGAAGGTGTCACCACGTGAAGGGGTGATGAGGTTTGTAAGAAAGGAAGCTCGGCCAAGTACATTGGGCCTTATCGGTTGTCCGTAGGGTAGGCAAGGTTGCCTATGAGTTGGATCTGCCGTCCGATCTGGAGGCGATACATCCAATTTTCATGTTTCTATCTTTGAGGAGATGTATCGGAGATCCGTCTAGAGTGCACCGATTGATGATCTCGGTGTGAGAGGGTTATCATATGAGAGATTCCCGTATCGATACTCGATCGTCGGTTAGCGGCGGATAAAGGATGTGGCTTGCCGAGGTCTTATGGCGGGCGAGCAGAGAGGAGATGATGTGGGAAGCGAGAGGAGGACATGAGGCGAAGTATCCTCACTTATTCCCACACCTCAGGTAACTCACTTTCCTACTGGTTATTTTTTTAAATTATCATATGTACTTAAGTGTTCTATTGTGGCCATATGTGGCATTTTGCAAATTGTTCAAGTTATGAGAGACTATGCCGTTATCCGAATTAATTGAATCTTGAAGGAACATTCGGGACGAATGTTTCTAAGGGGGGGAGAATGTTATACCCCGAAGTTCCGGAGTATGTATGTAAGGACGTACGTACGAATGTTTAAACCCTAATTAGGGTAAGAATGAAAGAATTGTTTCCGACGGAAAATATGCCGAACCTTGTGAAGGAAATTTTTACGTCGTCAATATTTTTATGGAATTTTTCCGAGAGTTAAATATTTTGGACCAATAGGAGGGCGACACGTGTCACCCCAAGTGGCATTATGGACGATTTTTGCTAGTCTAGTGGGCAAGACAAGTGGCCAAAAGTCTTGCATGGTATTGCATGGTGTAGTGGACGGTTTTAGCAAGTTTGTGGGCAAGTCAAATGGTCAAAGTCTTGCATGGCATTTGTGGGACAAGTGTAGAAAGGAACCTACACAAAACAATCTATACCATACACATGTTTCAATCCTAACCCTTGGTTGTACTATATAAACCCCTTTAGTTGATGAAAATCTTCCACACTTAGTATATTTCAAGACTTGAAAATATTTTCTCTCCCTCCTTCTAAAGTTGCTCGTCAATTGCCTCCCTAACCAAATATTGTCCAAAATTCTTAAACTTATAAGTGTTCTTCCTTAATGTGTTAGGAAGATTATTAACCAAGAGTTAGACAAGATTTCACACCCAGCCTCAAAACATCACAAAAGCCGAGAGTGGGCAGTTTTGAAGCCTAAGTGTTCTTCACTTTTTGGAGTTAATTCTTGAATAGAAGTTGGTTAGGAACTTCTAAGGGTGACTTGTGGTGATTTGGAGCACAAAGATTTGGAGCTAAAGCACAAAGATTTGGAGCTAAGACTTGCTTTGGAACGACTTTAAGTTCTTGGATATTGTTGGGCTATTATTGAGGTAATGAACCTTAACCTCTTTGTGAAGTTGATTATTATGTATATTAGATATTATACATATATTGGAAGTATATTATGGACTATAAGATATAAGGAAAGATTTGGATCTTGTTAAGATGTTAAAAGGAGAATTGGCATGTTAGCCATTAAAATGGTAAAAATATATCCATTACTTGCTAAGAAGTTAACAACAAAGAAACTATAACTTATATAAAGATTGGAATATAAGTTGAAGGACTAATGAAGTAATTGGATAAGTAAAATTGTAAAAGTTGGCCAAGGACCCCAACTTAAGGACCGTATCTACTTTGGACCGTATCTACTTTGGACTATATTTACTTTAGACCTTCTTTACTTATTGTTATTATGAAGGAGAGATTGTTAATCGCGTTCCGTTTGGGCGTGTTATCCCCTTCTTTACTTATTGTTATTATGAAGGAGAGATTGTTAATCGTGTTCCGTTTGGGCGTGTTATCCCCTTCTTTACTTATTGTTATTATGAAGGAGAGATTGTTAATCGCGTTCCGTTTGGGCGTTTTATCCCCTTTTTTACTTATTGTTATTATGAAGGAGAGATTGTTAATCGCGTTCCGTTTGGGCGTGTTATCACTTATTTACTTATTGTTATTATGAAGGAGAGATTGTGTCGCGTTCCGTTTGGGCGTGTTATCCCCTTCTTTAATTATCGGAATTATTGCGCCTTATTTATGGCATGTTGGTTACTATTATCGGGCCTTGAAAAAGGTGTATTTATGCCTTGTCCAGCCGGCAGGACCAGGAGGCTTCGCCGGATGTTGTCACAGGTACCTTATCTGTTTCTTGTTGTGACGTGTATGCCTTGATAGATCCGGGTTCTACTCTGTCCTATATATCTCCCATTATTGCTAGTAGGATAGGGATAGAGCCTGAGTCCATAGACCCTTTCGAGGTAGCTACGCCAGTGGGTGATTCGGTGGTAGCTCGACGGGTATACAGAGCTTGCCCAATGACTTTATGCAGTCGTCAGACCCTAGCCGACTTGATAGAGTTGGACATGACTGATTTCGATGTGATCATGGGCATGGATTGGCTAGCTTCTTGCTATGCCAATGTAAGCTGAGGAGAGAGTGGTGCGGTTCAGTTTCTGAGGCCGGTTATTGTGTGGGAGGAACAGTGTCGCCGAGGGGTAGGTTTATTTCTTACCTCAAGGCTAGGAAGATGGTGCAGAAGGGGTATATCTACCATCTTATTCGGGTGTTTGATACTGAGGTTGCGGTACCAGATTTTGATCGATTCCGGTGAGTCAGAGATTTCCCAGATGTGTTTCCAGACGACCTCCCGGGTATCCCTCATGAGAGGGAGATTGAGTTTTGTATCGATGTGCTACCAGACACTCGGCCTATTTCCATTCCGCCTTACAGAATGGCACCTGCCGAGTTGAGAGAGTTGAAGGACGGTGAGAGATTTCTTTGGAGAAGGACTTCATCGAGCCTAGTGTTTCTCCACGAGGAAGCGCCGGTATTGTTCGTGAAGAAGAAGGGCGGGGCGTGTCACGACCGAACGGGCGTGGCGGTGCCTTACCGGGCACCACAGTGATACAACATCGAGAGAAAAACCGCGGAAATAAAAACTTAAACATACAATTTAGATATGGATCAAGATAAAAGAAAATAGGCCAACCAAAACGGTTGCCTTTCAGCATATATAAATATATCGACATTTGAACAGTTACAATCCTTACAACTGCCCTTGCGATTACTCTGAGACCTCTAAGATTTATCTGACAACTATGGCCGGGACGGGGCCCGCCATACCCCGAATGTACAAGAACCTACTGACTCGGGGTAACATACCAAAAGATATGCCTCAGAAAGAGCGGAGCTTCCCAATACGCTGAAATGTGATCCTAGCGCGGGGATCGACGGTAGATGTACCTCTACTGCGGCGTGAGCAGCGGCCGAAGGAGTCGATGCAACAGTACCAAGTATGTGAAGCGTAAATCTGTAAATGAAATCATAATAGTCTATATAAAGCGGGAGACATGTATGATAACCAAACTACGATTACATATATATGATTATATCAAGTCGGGGACTCGCGCCGCCAAGTCATTACTCAAATATAATTATGGGTCTTACGCCCACAACATCAATCATGCGTGGAATACCTTCCTCAGCTGGCGATCATGATATGATAACACCAAGAAGTATACGAACACCAAGTCCTACACGATGCCAAGCGTACTAACAATACAATACAACCAAACCACGAAGGCGACACGGGGCGTCTGGCCGACTACGAGATACCAAGGCGGTCACGTGGCGGCGGGGCAAGTACGAGGGCTAACTACAGGTACCAAGGTCGTATCACGAGACCGTCACTACACTGAGCGGGCAAGTGCAGGGCTAACTACGGTACCAGGCGAATCAGCCACGAGGCGGGGCAAGTCTGAAAGCCGACCACGGTACAGGCGAAACAGTAAAACCTCATGGAGAGCTAGTCCATGGAATAACACTATCAACAGGAGCGTACCCGTGGAATTCTCCGTCACTGCCGGCACGTCCAAGTAAGTCCTCAACAAGTCAACCGGCCCTCCACCGAGAGACGCGGTAGTATAGAAACACAATTCTTGCACAACAAAGGCTATCACAACAAGCATAGGCAAGTTTCACAACAACAAGCATAGGCAAGTTATACACAACTCAAGGTACTTTCATTTTATGTCAAAGTCCGGGTTTTAACCCTAAAGTACTACGTACGTTAAATTCCTTTTAAAGATCCATTTCTTTTACAAAGGTCACCCGATACCCGTAGTATAAAAATAGAGTGACTAACATTGTTAAGTAAACCAAAATGCTTTCCTTTGTAAAATCAAGTAACAACATTATTTTCCAAACGTTCAAGTTTGCCTAATTTCAAATGCTCAAGTTTCTCATTTTCGAAAAGGTTTCGTAGTTCATAGTTTTAATCCTTTAAAACATAATTCTCTTTTAAACAATTTGAGAAACATATGCCTTATATGTGAGTAGGTTATTCTTGTTTATAATCAATCTTATTAAGCAGCCATGATCTAGGAAATGTAATATCATTTTGTCTCATCTTAGTTTCTATGCAGATGGAGGTTTCTCTGGTTTTAATAATACTTCATTATTCAATACATTTTCCTTTATTAACGCTGCGATGGTTTGTCGATACTCATTCTGATTTCCGAAATCAGTAAAACATTTCTCCTTTTAAAAACCAAGTACTCATTACTCACGAATGAGGTTTCACACAAAATTCATATTAATATTTTCAAGTCAAGTCTCTTATCTTTTAAGATCAAGTCTCTTAACTTCTAAAAATCAGTAAACCATTCTCTTTATCTCTCTTAAGACGTTATACCTAACTTCCCATAAAGCTAGTATAACTCTTATATTTTCAAAACCAAGTATTACTCTTCTTTAAAAAAGGTTTCTTAATTCTTTTGAAATACTTCAAGATTCTTATTATTCAGGCTTAAGTCAAAAGACATTGCCGTACAACTACGTTATGTTAACACACGTACGTCTACCGTACTATATATATATTCTTTTAAAATATCATGCTCAAGAGTATAGGAAGCATCACATACCTCGCGACGATTATCGACTATAAGCAAAACGCTCCACGGCTATAACCCGGCTAGCCTTGCCCACCTTCCAAGTAGTACATACTACTCGCAGAACATTCAACCAATAAAGGTTATCAGTCTACTGTAAATACAGTCCTATGTAAGTACAATTTAAACTTCTACTCTAATATTCTTCTGATGTGATTTCAGTTCAAGTCTATTCTGTAATATCCTTCTATTACAGTTCAATTCTTTTCTATGAATCTTATATTCATTTCTATACAACTTCTGATGTAATTACGAATTACAATAGAAGGGCGATAGTATTTACCTCGATGAGCCCAAAATTATCCAAGTATAATGTCGATCACGAGCAACGTTAAGCTCGTACTCAGTGCGCTCAACCCGCTCCAAACAACCCTTAGATGTTCTACGCAACTTCTTCTTAACACTTCAACCGACTATGAAGGTTTTCCTTAGGGTTTAGTTTAGTGGCTAAAGGAAGTATAATAGTATTTTCCGGGCTCTACGTATAGAGGTAACTTTGGAAAGTACTACAAGGTATTTGGGCTAAATTATTTTGGCATTATAACAATACTAAGAGAGTATTTCTATACCACAAAGGGGGTATTATACGAAACCAACTAGGCTAGGGAGGAGAGTATTTCTATACCACAAAGGGGGTATTATACGAAACCAACTAGGCTAGGGGGGGGGGGTTTGCCTCGGCTAGGGCCTTTCTCAAAGGGTGGCAAGCCCTCGGTATAACAAGTCAAGGGGGTAGGTGATATAATAACAATACAACGGTCTTAACGTTTAACAACGTAAGCACACAAGAATAACCCCCTTACACAACAACACAAGACACTAACACACGTAGCATCATAACATGTTTACTTATCAAACCATCTTACTATACTTTTCAGAAATCAATACAAGACTTTCATAAACAAATAAGTAAACCGTTCCTTTTATCATTCTTAAGTCGTTATACCTAACTTCCCATAAAGCTGGTATAACTCTTAAGCTTTTTGTTTTAAAAACAAATATTCTTCTTCTTTCAAAAATGATTTATAATTCTTTTGAAAGACTTCAAGATTCTTATTATTTAGACTCAAGTCAAAAGACGTCAAGTAAAACCATGTTGATTAACACACGCGTCGTACCGCATCATATATATATACTTTAAAATATCATGCTCAAGAGGATAGGAAGAATCACATACCTCCTCGGCGAAATCCACCTGCCAAGTCGAATATGTCGCGCGCAGAGAATCAACCTATAATAGTTAGATACGTCTATCAATGTCTATACTACTCTGTAGACTATTCTAAGCAGAGGGTTCTCTATTCTACGGAAAATTGGCAAAGACTTCCCTACGCCAAGCTACGGTCTCAGTAAATACGATCTATGTAAGTACAGTTCAATCTTCTTTATTATTCTTCTGATGTGATTTCAGTTCAATTCTATTATGTAATATCCTTCTATGTAATTACAGTTCATTTCTCTACTTTAATATCCTTCAGTGTAATTACAGTTCAATTCTCTTCTTTAATATCCTACATATAACTTTGTACTATTTCTATACTACTACATTATGTGATCTCAATACTATAGAAGGATAAGATGATTTACCTCGATAAGCCCAAAATTATCCAAGTTAAATGTCGATCACGAGCAAGGTTTTGCTCTGTCTGAAAGCTCAGTCCAGCTCCAGAAACCATAGAAGTTTCTAAACAACTTCACTTAATACTATAAGTGATTTGGGCTAGGGTATTTTGGAATAGTAACTACACTAGAAGGCAACTTTCTACAAAGAGAGGGGTATTCTCGTGAAGCCACTAGGCTAGAGGGGAAGAGGGTTGGGGCGAAAACACTGAGGAGAGGAGGATTTTCAAGACTTGGAGAAATGATTTGTGGAAGAAGAAAACCTTGAGTTAGGGGTATTTATAGGCCAACCAATGGCCAAGATGAAGGCAAGTGGAGGGCAAGTGGAGGTGGGGATTCACAGTGTCCTTATCCATCTACTACACAAAAATATCCTACCTAACCTTGACTAAAGCAAGGCCACAAAATCGTCCAAACTTGCCCGTATTGTAGTCCACTTGAGGGTGACAAGTGTCACCTCGTTGGTCAAAAATATTTCATCTCTCGGAAAAATCCGCAAAAATTATAAATGACATAGCCGTTATTTTCCCTACGCAAGTTTTGGAAAACGTTTCGTCGGAAAACTATTCTTTTCGTGGGTTGTGCACAAGTTTTTCATCCATAGTGCCTAACTAAGGCTAAACTTTTGTACGTACGCCCTCACGTACATACTCTGGAAATACGGGGTATAACATTCTCCCCTCCTTAGAAACATTCGTCCCGAATGTTCCTTCTCAAGACAGATAACGATAAGGTTCTTCATAACTTAAGCGGTTTGCAAATGCCACATCGCCATAAAACAACACTTAGGCATATATGACAATGAAAATTTACAAGTAGGAAAGTGAGTTACGGAGGTGTGGGGAATAGGTGAGGATACTTCGCCTCATGTCCTCCTCGACTTCCCACGTCATCTCCTCCCGAGCTCGTTCGCCCACAAGACTTTGGCGGAAGCCACGTCCTTGGTCAGACGCCTAACGACGATCGATTATCGCTATGGAAATATCCTCATCGATAACCCCTCGGTCACTGGACATCGTCGATCGGTGCACTCTAGATGGATCCGATACATCTCGCCGTCATAGAAATATGAAACACCGGATGTCTCGCCTCCGGATCGGACGGCAGATCAACTCATAGGCAACCTTGCCTACCCTGCGGACAATCGATACGGCCCGATGTACCGGTGGGTTTCCTTTCTTCGAATCTCATCACACCGCCATGGGTGGCGCTTGAGAAAACCCAATCATCAACCTTGAACTCCGGATCGAAGCGGCGATGATCTGCATATGACTTACATCGACTCGGTATCGATAACGCTCTGGATAAGCTTACCTTATCCGCTGCTGCACGCAAATCGGTCTCACTAGCGCACCTCGCCCGCGTCAAACCAGCCTGTCGGCGTCGCACTTCCTCATACAAGGCCTCGTAAGGCGCCATCCGAATCTTTGGAGTGGTAGCTATTATTATCGCCAACTCAACTAGAGGCAAATGATCCTCCCGGCTACCGAAGTCGATAACACGGGCTCGCGGCATATCGCCGAAGTGCGGATAGTGCGCTCTGCTGTCCGTGCATGCGAGGATGGAATGCATTACTCGAGCTCACTGCGTCCTAAACCATGCGGAAGGACCTCAAGTTAGCGTAGCGGGCTCCTGCATGCGATATGATCGAAAAGGGACTCCATGCCGTCTCACGATCTCTCGGATGTAAAGTCTGGCATAATCCTTGGCCGAAAAGGTCGTCCTGACTGGAAGAAAGTGGGCTGATTTCGTCAGCCTGTCGACGATAACCCAGATAGAATCGTGCTTCCTCGGAGTGCGAGGTAATCCTGTGATAAAGTCCATGTTGATCACCTCCCACTTCGGTCGGGATCTCTATTGCTGCAACAAACCACGGGCCTACGGTGCTCTACCTTTCGCTGCGACGCGGGCTGAGCTACAAACTGCAGCGTCCTCTTGGCCGTCCCACTGATACACGGATCTAAGGTCGTGGTACATCTTAGTGACCGGATGGATAAATGAGTATGACTGTGTGCTTCCTAGAACCTCTGCGAAGTCACGAAATATCCGGAACACACAACCGCCTCAAACCTTAGCACCCGTCGTGCTACCTCGAGACCGCTTCCTCGCGAAGAGCGGTATCCGCGATCCGAGTCAAAACCGGATCCTCAGCTGTTGCCTCTTCACCTCGCCGGCGATGGAAGACTCGGCAACCTCTCGAACTCGAACCCGCTGCTATCGAGAATCAATCAATCGGACTCCAGGCTCGCTAAGCGATGTAACTCGCGGACCATTCCCTCTCTCTCGGCTGCACATCGATAGACTCCGTCGACCTACGACTAAGAGCATACGCCACATTGGCCTTCCCCGGGTGGTACATGATGTCGACATCGTAATCCTTGAGTAACTCTAACCACCGTCTCTGTATTAAGTTCAGCTCCCTCTGGCTGAAGATATACTGGAGGCTCTTGTGGTCTGTATAAATATCCACATGAACCCCATACAAATAGTGCCTCGGATCTTGGCGTGAATCACCGCCGACTCGAATCATGGGTGTGGTAGTTCCTCTCATGCTTCTTAAGTTGTCGGGATCGTATGCTATAACCTTACCAGTGCGTAACACACATCCGAGCGGCGCTGACGCGTCACAATACACTACATAACCGTGCGGGCCTGCGGAAGAGTAAGAAGCGAGGCGGTCGTCGGCCTCTCGCCCGATGCTTGGAAACCACGCTCCAAGCATCAGTCCATCAAACTTGTGCATTACGAGTCGGCCTAGTCAATGGTGCGAGAGATAGAAGCAAACTTCTCCACGAACCGCCGATAGTAACTGCGAGGCCCAGCTGCGCACTACGCCGGAGTAGTAGGTGCAGGCCAAGTCTGGCCTCGATCTTGGCGTATCCGGCGACAATATGCGAAAAAGCCAAGCCAACCAAAACTCACATTTGGAAAACTTGGCGTATAGCTGCTGGTCTGGAGAACTCTCGTACGGTCCTCAAATGCTCGCGTGCTCACGCTCTGGCGAGAATAAACCAAGATGTCATCGATGAACACTATCACAGCGTGTCCAAAATGGCTTGAACACTCGATTCATCAAATCCATGAATACCATTGGAGCATTGGTCAACCGAAAGACATGACCACGAACTCATAATGCGTCGGGTCGAATGCGATCTAGGGACATCAGCCTCTCGACTCGAACGATGATAGCCGTCGCAGATCAATCTTGGAGAAACATCTCGCACCGCCTATTGGTCGAACAAATCATCAATCACAGGAAGGGGTATCGTTCTTAATGGTCACCTTGTTCGGTGCACATGTAATCAACACGCGCGCGGCGTCCGTCTTCTTCTTCACGAACAATCTGGCGCTCCCGGGGAGAAACACTAGGCACGATGAAGCCGCTTCTCGGCCAAATCTCTCGGTGGTCCTTGACTCTCTCGGCTCGGCGGTGCCATTACGTATGGCGGAATGGAAATAGGTCAGTGTGCAGCGGCTGTCGATACAAAACTCTATCTCCTCTCGGGAGGATGCGGGAGTCGTGCGGAAACACGTCGGGAACTCTCGACTCTGGAGGCCACTGAAAATCTGGTACTTGACCTCGATGTCGAACACGAATGAGATGGTAGATATACCCGCGCACCATCTTCCTAGCCTTGAGGTAGGAAATAAACCTACCCGCCGGCGACACCGTGTTCCTCCACTCGATAGCGGCTCCCGAGCTGGAACCGTACCACTCTCTCCTGCGGTCTACATTGGCATTGCAGAAGCTAGCCAATCCATGCCCGTGATCACATCGAAATCGGTCATGTCGGCTCTGTCAAGTCTGCTAGAGTCGACATGCATAAAGTCCGGACAAGCCCTATATACCGCCGAGCTACCAAGATCTCCCATTGGCGTAGCTACCTCGAAAGAGGTCTATGGACTCGAGCTCTATCCACTATCTTACTAGCGATAAGGGAGATATATGGGGAGTAGAACCGGATCTATCAAGGCATACACATGTAACGGCCCGATAAAGTACTGTGGCGGCGTTAGGTGGCGCCTCACGGTCTGCCGGTGGACAAGGCATAAATGCGATTCGAGGACTGCTAGAACTAGGACCCCTTCCACGACCTCTGTCGCGACCTGCTGGTCACGAGCACCACGCCTCGGGGCGAGTAAGCTGTAGGAGATGAGGCCGACGCGGACCACAGTGGTGACCCTACCATCGTAGCGCCCACAGTGGACGGGCTCTCGCATAATGACCTGCGGCCACAAGTGTAGCAAACTCGAAGTAGTATCAACCCCACGAATGGAATCTACCGCCAGCGCTGCTGGCGGACCTCGATCGGTTAGCACCCTTGCTACCACGAAGTCCGAAGTCTTGGGGCCACGACACGCCCGAATACTCTGGTGTCTGCAAGCGATGTAGGAGTGCTCGAGTGGTGTGGTGCAAATCTAGGCGTCTGCCGAGGCCGTCCACGAGAGCTACCAAAGATCCGGCCGTCTTGGCCTTACTGCTGCGATATTTGTCGACCGGCGGTCTCTACGCTCCTCGCATCCAGTGCATGAGCTGCATCACGGGTAATGTCCATACTGGTGAAGAGCCACGCGCGCAAGACTTCGTCCATATAATCATCTAGCGGTGGCGTGGCGGTGTACCACATCCTCCATATCTGCTGCCAGGGGACATATCGAGCCAAAGAATCGAACTCGACGTTGTACTCCTGGCGTGCGCCCTCTCTGTCTCGGTGACAAAAATTTGTCGGCCGGGCCCTCACCATGCGGAGGCAAGAGTGAGTGAGAAAAGCCTCAGAGAACTTCGTCCCAGTAGGCGGGGGCGTGCTCCCTGGGATAACTCCCACGAATCAAACCAATCGACTGCGGTATCACGCAGCCTATGTGAACCGAAGATCACGGACTCGGTCTCCGAAGCCTTGATCACTCGCATGATCCTCTGTAACTGACAGATGAACTCCTGCGGATCATCCTCAGGCCTCGACACGTAGAACTCTGGCGGGCTACTGACTCGAGAAAATCCGTAGCCTCGAACTATCGATCTCGGGTGAACCACGAACCTTCTTTGGGCGAGTGCTGCTGCATCCGGCCTATCACCGTATGCGGCCTGATCACGGCGATAAGCGGGCTATCTCGCGTACCCTAACTCCTGCGCGGTGTGGGGTGGAGGTGCGGGTATTGTGGTCTCTGCTGGGGCCGGCGGCGTCATGGAACTCGCCGTCTGAGGTATCGCCTCTGGTATGGCGGGCACGAGCCACGTGACTCTCGGTGTCCTACTAGCGACTCCGTTGCCTTGCCCTTACGGGCGGGTTGCCTTACGTGGAGGCATAAGCATTACAAAAAGGAATACGTTAGAGGGTCGACTTATAACCGCGGCTCTGAGCACGATCTCGAGTGAGAAGAATGGAAACCAATCCTAAATATCCTATAGCCTCACGATTATTTGTGTGGTGCGCTGACACACGATAATCAGACTACACTAGATACGATGCGTAGACACTTTCCAGAGGATTAGCGCTCACGATACCACTTTTGTCACGACCGTTCGGGGCGTGATTGGTGCCTTACGGGCACCCGATTAGTCATGCCTTGAGTGTCGGCGGAAAATAAAAACAAGACAGGAATCAATATGAAAAGAAAACAGTTTATCTGAGAAAACGTCGCCTTTCGGCATATATATATATCAAAGTTTGGCAGTTACATCCCAACTGTACAATAGGACTACAGACCTCTAAGGAAGTAGACAACTATGGCGGGACAGGGCCCCGCCATACCCTGAATGTACATATATCTACAACACAGGGAGAACCATGCAAAAGTCGAGCCTCGGAGAAGATGGAGCTCACGACACCAAAGTAGAGATCTAAGGATGTGGATCTAGCACTGCTTTCCACCCTGCGGCATGAGCGCAGCCCAGAAAGTCGATCTAACGGTACTAAGTATGTGGCGTAAAAATCTTGAAATGAAATCAAGTGTCTAAAACCATTTGCAAATACAATCGGTTAAGCTGCACGTAGTGCCTGACATAAACAAGAGCAAAATAGATATCATGGCGGTCTTTTCTAGGCGCTAATGATCGAAGCAAGGCCAATCGCCCGTATTATCATTATCGTGCCTAATCCTGGACTTCCGCAGCCGCATGGAGTCGCACATACCGCATAAGGCACTCGCCGCATCGGGATAATACACGAATGATCGATCACGGAACTCCGCGACTCGCGTAGTCACAGACCGCATGGCGTATAGACCCGCATCAAGGGTGACAAGCCCTCGGTATAACAAGTCAAGGGGGTAGGTGATATAATAACAGTACAACGGTCTTAACGTTTAACAACGTAAGCACACAAGAATAACCCCCTTACAACGCAATGACCACGAACACACGTAGCATCATGCATGTTTACTTATCAAACCATCTTACTATACTTTTCAAAAATCAATACAAGACTTTCATAAACAAATAAGTAAACCGTTCCTTTTATCATTCTTAAGTCGTTATAACTAACTTCCCATAAAGCTGGTATAACTCTTAAGCTTTTTGTTATAAAAACAAATATTATTCTTCTTTCAAAATGATTTATAATTCTTACGAAGACTTCAAGATTCTTATTATTTAGACTCAAGTCAAAAGGCGTCAAGTAAAACCATGTTCGGTTAACACACGTCGTCTACAGTACTATATATATACTTTAAAATATCATGCTCAAGAGGATAGGAAGAATCACATACCTCGCCGTGAAATCCACTGCCAAGTCGAATATGTCGCGCGCAAAGTGTTATACCGTATTTCAGTATATGCGTAGGCGTGCGTACAAAAGTTTAGCCTTAGTTAGGCACCTTGGGCGAAAAACATTTGTGCACAACTCACTAAAAGAATCGTTTTCCGACGAAACGTTTTACAAAGCTTGCGTAGGGAAAATTCCGGCTATGTCATTTATTATTTTTGCGGATTTTTCCGAGAGATGAAACGTTTTGGACCAACGAGAGGCGACACTTGTCACCTCTGGTTGGCGAGTTGGCGTCCATTTGCACGAATTGGTGGCCTTGTTTGGTCAAGGAGTTGGTAGGATATTTTTGTGTAGTAGATGGATAAGGACACTTGGGTAAATCCTCACCCTACACTTGCCTTGCACTTGGCTTCATCCTAGCCCTTAAAAGCCCTATAAATACCCCCCTTGATGAAGAGTTCTTCATCCACAAATCAAACTTTCCAAGTCTAAAATCCTCACTCTCCCTTGTGAGCTTCTCGTCAGAGCTCTCTCCCCCACTCTAAAAGAGCCTGGCAGAAACACCCTCTCCCCTCTAGCCTAGTGGCTTGGTGAGTACACCCCCTTGGTAGAAAGTTGTCTTCCAAGTATAGTTACTATTCCTAAATACCCTAGCCCAAATCCCTTATAGTACTTAAGTAGAAGTTGTGAAGAACTTCTAAGGGTTTCTTGGAGCTATCGGAGCGTTCAGACTAGGAGCTAAACCTCGCTCAGGATCGACTTTTATCTTGGATAATATTGGGCTTATCGAGGTAAATAATCTTATCCTTCTATTGTAATTGGAGAATACATATTGTAGAAGTATATGAATAAGTATAAATACATAGAAGGATATTAAAAGAAGAGTATTGAACTGTAATCACATAGAAGGATATTACAGAAGAGAATTGAACTTAATCACCTCAGATCATGTAAAGAAGATTGAGTACTTACATAGAATTTGTATTCTGATGAACTTGTATGGCTTCTTGGGTAGAGGCGGTGCTGCCCAATTTTCGATAGAATAGGGACCCTGCTTAGATTATCCTCTGAGAATAGTCTAGGCGTTGATAGGCGTGTTGGTATTATAGGTTGATACTCTGCGCGCGACATATTCGACTTGGCGGATTTTCGCGAGAAGGTATGTGATTCTTCATATACTCTTGAGCATGATATTTTAAAGTATATATATAGTGCGGTAGGCGTCGTGTGTTAACTGAACGTAGTTTTACGGCAATGTCTTTTGACTTAAGCCTGAATAATAAAGATCTTGAAGTCTTTTAAAAGAATTATAAATCAGTTTTGAAAGAAGAAGAATAATTGTTTTTAAAACAAGAAGCTTAAGAGTTATACTAGCTTTATGGGAAGTTAAGTATAACGACTTAAGAATTATAAAAAGGAACAGTTTACTTATGTGTTTATAAAAGACTTGTATTGATTTCTGAAAAGTATAATAAGATGGTTTTGATGAGTAGACATATTGTGATGATATGTGTGTTAGTATCTTGTAACGTTTGTGTAAAGAGGTCATTCTTATTTGTGCTTATGTTGTTTAACAATAAGATGTTATGTTAGTACTATATCATTCACCTCTTGACATGATACCGGGGGTTAAGCTGCCCTCCGATGCGGGGTAGACTCAGGCGGTCTGGGACCATGATTCGAGAATACCTCATGCGGGTCCAGGGGACCTATGCGGAGCTACGAGTTCGAGTTAGTGTGCGGGGTTATACCTCATGCGGTCTATGTGGCCATGCGGACTACGAGTCGGGGCGATGCGAGAGTAGCTACCCTCGATGCGGGGTTATACCTCATGCGGGCCTATGTGAGTGGCCTATATGCGGACTACTGAGTCGAGATTAGGCTTGCATAATGATCTTATGGGCGATTGGCCTGCCGATCATTCGCGGCCTAGAAAAGTCGATTCTGATTTACCTATTGTTGCTCTTGTTTATGATGTGGCACGATATGCAGTTACATTAGTTGTTTAAATGCATATTTGTAAAATTGGTTTTAAAATGATATGATTTCATTTAAGTATTTCTGATTTCACATACTTAGTACTGTTATCTTGACCTCCTTGAAGTGCGTTCATCTGCGGTAAGGACAAGCAGTGCTAGATCGCGTCCTTAGGATCTTTGCGTTGGTGTCGGGAGCTCCATCTTCTAGGAGGCTCGACTTTTGGGTATGATCTCCTGTTGTAGATAGTTTTTGTATAGTCGGGGTATGGCGGGGCACTGTCATCCATAGTTGTTTACTTCCAGAGGTTTGTAGTCTATTATGCAGTTGGGATGTAGCGCGATTTTGATATATATATATATATGCGAAAAGCGCCACTTTTCTCGAATAAAATGTGTCTCTTTTACAATTGTTTCATGTCTTATGTTTTTATATTCGCTGATTTTCTACGATGTATGGTGCAGGTGCGGGTAAGGCACGATCCACGAACCGAGGCAGTCGTGACCTGAAGAATCAACCTATAATAGTCGAATCGTCTATCGATATCTAGACTACTCTGTAGACTATTCTAGCGAGAGGTTCTCTATTACGGAAAATTGGCGTAACTTCCTACCCGCCAAGTTACGGTCTAATGTAAATACGGTCTATGTAAATGCAGTTCAATCTTATTTATTATTCTTACGATGTGATTTGATTCAATTCTATTACGTAATTTCCTTACATGTAATTACTGATTCGTTTCTCTACTTTAATATCCTTGTGTAATTCTGATTCATTTGTCTACTTTAATATCCTTGATGTAATTACAGTTCAATTCTCTTCTTTAATATCCTTCTATATAACTTTGTACTATTTCTATACTACTACGTATGTGATCTCGATACTATAGAAGGATAAGATGATTTACCTCGATAAGCCCAAAATTATCCAAGTTAAATGTCGATCACGAGCAAGGTTTTGCTCTGTCTGAAAGCTCGATTCGCTCCAAGAAACCATAGAAGTTTCTAAACAACTTTTACTTAATACTATAAGTGATTTGGGCTAGGTATTTTGGAATAGTAACTACACTAGAAGGAAACTTTCTACAAGAGGGGAAGAGGGTTGGGGCGAAACACTTCTGAGGAGAGGGGGGAGGATTTTCAAGACTTGGAGAAATGATTTGTGGATGAAGAAAACCTACAAGTTAGGGGGGTATTTATAGGCCAACCAATGGCCAAGATGAAGGCAAGTGGAGGGCAAGTGGAGGGTGGGGATTCACAAAAGTGTCCTTATCCATCTACTACACAAAAATATCCTACCTAACCTTGACTAAAGCAAGGCCACAAAATCGTCCAAACTTGCCCATGTTGCCGTCCACTTGAGGGTGACAAGTGTCACCCTCTCGTTGGTCAAAAATATTTCATCTCTCGGAAAAATCCGCAAAAATTATAAATGACATAGCCGTAATTTTCCTACTCATGAGTTTGGAAAACGTTTCGTCGGAAAACTATTCTTTTCGTGGGTTGTGCACAAGTTTTTCGTCCATAGTGCCTAACTAAGGCTAAACTTTTGTACGTACGCCCTCACGTACATACTCTGGAAATACGGGGTATAACATCGACAAAGATGTACCACGACCTCAGATCTGTGTATTGGTGGGATGGCCTGAAGAGGGACGTTGCAGAGTTTGTTGCTCAGTGCCCGTGTTGTCAGCAGGTAAAGGTAGAGCACGGAGGCACGGTGGATTATTGCGGGCGATAGAGATCAGGCACGGAAGTGGGAGGTGATCAACATGGACTTTATCACGGGATTACCTCGCACTCGGAGGAAGCATGATTCTATAGGTTATCGTCGGCAGTGTGAAATCAGCCCACTTTCTTCCGTCAATCGACTTTTTGGCTAAGGACTATGCTAGACTTTACATCAGAGAGATCGTGAGGCTGCATGAGTCCTATTTCTATCATATCAAGCGGAGGAGCCCGATTTGACTAACCGGAGGTCTTTCGGAAAAGGATTAGGGGCGGTGAGCCTCGATCTGCATTCCATCCTCGACGAGCCAGACGAGCGAGCGCACTATCCGAGAATCTTGAGGATATCTTTGTGAGCTTTGTGTTATTGACTTGAGGTAGTGGGAGGATCATTTGCCTCTAGTTGAGTTTGCGTATAATAATAGCTACCACTCGGTATTCAGATGGCGCCTTATGAGGCCTTGTATGAGAGGAAGTGCAGATCGCGATAAGCTGGTTTGATGTGGCGAGTGCGATTAGTGGGACCAGACGATATAGCGGCGATGGATAAGGTGAAGCTTATCCGAGGCGATTCTTGGCGGCTCGAGTCGACATAAGTCGTATGAAGATCATCGTCGTCGGCATCTGGAGTTCGAGGTTGATGATTGGGTTTTCCTGAAGGTGTCACCCATGAAGGGTGTGATGAGATTCGGGAAGAAAGGGAAACTTAGCCCAAGGTACATTGGGCCGTATCAGATTGTCGCGAGGTAGGCAAGGTTGCCTATGAGTTGGATCTGCCGTCCGTCTGGAAGCGATGCATCCGGTTTTCATGTTTCTATCTTTGAGAGATGTATCGGGGATCCATCTAGGGTGCACCGATTGGCGATGTCGGTGGCCAGGGGTTATCGTATGAGAGAGTCATGGCGATACTCGATCGTCGAATTAGGAGGTTGCGGACGAAGGATGTGGCTTCCGTCAAGGTCTTATGGCGGAGCGAGCAGGGAGGAGATGGCGTGGGAGCGAGAGGAGAACATGAGGCGGTATCTCACTTATTCCCCACACCTCCAGGTAACTCACTTTCCTACTTGTAAATTTTTCATTGACATATTTGCTTAAGTGTTGTATTGTGGTCATGTGTGGCATTTGCAAACTGTTTAAGTTATGAGGAACTTTATCGTTATCTGTCTTGGGAAGGAACATTCGGGACGAATGTTTCTAAGGAGGGGAGAATGTTATACCCCGTATTTCCAGAGTATGCGTGAGGCGTGCGTCAAGTTTAAGCCTTAAGTAGGCAAGGGACGAAAATTGTGCACAACCAACGAAAAGAATTGTTTTCCGACGAAAAGTTTTCCGAACCTTGCGAAGGGAAAATTACGGTTGCGACATTTATAATTTTTACGGATTTTTCCGAGAGATGAAATATTTTGGACCAATGAGAGGGCGACATGTGTCACCCTCAAATTAGCGGAAATGGGGGACGAATTCTTGGCACGTTTTTGTCAAGGAAAAGGCCTTAAACATTGGTCAATGTTAGGTAGTGTTATACCCCGTATTTCCAGAGTATGTACGTAAGGACGTACGTAGAAAATTTGAACTTTAAAGTGGCTTGGACGATTTATTTTGTGCACAACACCCGGTTAGAGTCGTTTTCGGCGAAGCGTTTTACTAAACTGCGAAGGGTAAATTAGGCTATGTCATTTTTATTTTTGCGGATTTTTAGAGAGGCGAAACATTTTGGACCAACGAGAGGCGACACTTGTCACCTCTCATTGATGGCGTTAGGCGGTCGGGTGGGCGAATTGGTTGGCTTTTGTCAAGTAGTTGGTAGGATATTTTGTGGTAGATGGATAAGGTGCACTTGGCATGATCTTGGCCTACACTTGCACCACACTTGGCTTGATCTTGGCCATTGGTTAGCCGTGGCTTGACCTATAAATACCCTCCACTTTGATGAACTTCGTCCAAAATTGTGCTAAGTCTTGAAAGCTCTTCCCACTCCTCTATAGCTCTCATCCCCTCCCCTTGTGAGGCTTTGGTAGAGTCCCTCCCCAGTAGAGTTTCCCCACTCCTAGTGGGGTTGGCGAAAGTGCACCCCTTGTGGTGTTGTCTCGTATAAATACCTCTTGGTAGAAATACTCTCCATAGTATTGTTACTATACCCAAATTACCTTGGCCCTAATACCTTGTAGTATTCCAGTTATACTATCTGAAAAGCCAGAAATACTATTATACTTTAGTCGATCACAAAAACGAAACCCTAAGGAAAATCTCCATAGTTAGTTGGAGTATTAAGTGGAAGTTGGTTAGAACTTCTAAGGGTTGTTTGGAGCGAATTGGAGCACACGGAGTTGGAGCTAAAACCTTGCTCAGGATCGACTTTTATCTCGGATAATTTTGGGCTTATCGAGGTAAATATTCTTGTCCCCTTATTGTAATTGGAAATTACATGTTGTAGGAATATATAGTTGAAGTATACTATATATAGAACTGAACATAGTCTTGCGGCAATGTCTTTTGACTTAAGCCTGAATTTAAAGAAAAAGAACTGAACTGTAATTACATAGGACTGTATTACAGTAGACTTGTGTAGCATTTCTGTGGGTAGAACTGTACACGTCCGGTTAGATGTATAAACCCCCCCCCCCTGGTTGGCTTGATAGCCGGCCTCGATGGAGGAGGAGATTTCTGTGATTTGCGGGAAATCTTTGCGAATTTTACGTAGAATGTTCTACGATAAGATCTAGATGTTAATAAAGCGCCTTGTGGCCTTATAGGTTGAAGTACTATGCGTGGCGCGATCTACTTGGCTTAAGGAGTAGTGAGCGGTTTGAGGTACTTGGGCGTTTTGCTATTAGTCGATAATCGTCGCGAGGTATGTGAACCTCTTCCTATCTTTTCTAGCATGATATGTGTATAAATATGTGATGCGGTAGACGTACATGTGTTAAATGTATTTGATTGGTTTAAAACATAAAGTGTTATAACGGCTTTATGGGAAGTTGGTTATAACAGCTTTATGTAGGTAAGAAAATGCTTTGTGGTTTTAAAAACTTAAGAGTTATAATAGCTTTATGGGAAGTTAGGTATAACGTCTTAAGAATGATAAAATGAATGATTTATTGATTATAGAAGTTAAGAGACTTGATCTTAAAAGATAAGAAACTTGACTTAAATGAGTTGATATGAATTTCGTGTGAAACCTCATTCGTGAGTAATGAGTACTTGGTTTTAAAAAGGAATAATGTTTCTTGATTTGGAAATCGAATGTGTATCGACAAACCAACTGCGGCGTTAATAAAGGAAAATGTATTGAATAATTAAGTATTATTAAAACCGGTAGAAACTTCCATCTGCATAGAAGCTAAGATGAGACAAAATGATATTTCTAGATCATGTTCTTTGTAATAAAATTGTTATAAACAAGAATATCCTACTCTCGTATAAGGCTTATGTTTCTCAGTTGTTTAAAGAGAATTATATTCTTAAATGAATAAGACTATGAACTCTGAAACCTTTCTAAAATAAGCGTGAACATTTGAAATTAGGCAAACTTGGACGTTTGGAAAATAATGTTGTTACTTGATTTTACAAAGGTAAGTGTTTTGGTTTACTTAAAAAGACAGTCACTCTATTTTATACTACGGGTATTATGTGACTTATGTGAAAGAAACGGATCTTTTAAAGATTTAATGTATGAAGTACTTTGGGGATAAAAACCCGATCTTGTTAATCATATAGTAGAAAGTGCCTTGTGTGTATAACTTGATTATGTTGAGTTGTGATAGCCTTGTAATACTTTCTTGTTGATTTGTTAAGTAAACATGCTAGAATGCTACGTATGTTAGTATCTTGTGATGTTTGTGTAAAGGGGTTTCCCCTCGATTGCGCTTAAATTGTTTCACTATCAGCCGATATGTTGGTATTGTACCACTCACCTTGACTTGTTTCCGGAGGTTAAGCTGCCCTCCGATGCGGGGTAGACTCAGGCGGGTCTGTGTGACCTATGATTAGAGAATACCTCATGCGGGTCCCGGGGGCCTATGCGGAGCTACGAGAGTTCCAGGTTAGTGTGCGGCCTTTATGGTATCACGATGCATGTGGCGTGCGGTGCGAGTCGAGCGGATGCGGGAGTAGCTACCCTCGATGCGGGGTTATACCTCATGCGGGCCTATGAGTTTGGCCTATGCGGGCTGCGGAGAGTTCGAGGCTGAAGCGCGCCGCATTAGATGCTGCGGCGAGTGGCGGCTTTGATCATGTGACGGTCAAGAGCAGATCTTATAATCTGATTTATGACCTTGTTGAGTGCGTAGGTGTTAGTAGTCGGCTATGCCTTCGTACTTACCTGCATGCGGTTTTATTAGGACACAGGTGGGACACGGTGTTCATGTGTATTCCTTGATGCTTTCATATCATAAGCTGGCGGTGAGGAAGGTATTCCACGGGCGTGATTGATGTTGTGGGCGTGAGACCCGTAGTTATATTTAGTGATGACTTTGGCGTGAGTCCACGACTTGACATATTTGCTTATTTATTGTGGCGTAGTTTGGTTATCATACATGTCTCTGCTTTATATAGACTACTATGATTTCATTCTGATGTTATTTTGATTTCACATACTCAAATTTTTGTTATGCGACCTCGCTTGAAGGCTGCGTTCATCTGCGCGAGTAAGGTACACCGATCGTTGATCCTCGCTCTTGGGGTCACGATTCGGCGTTTGGGAAAGCTCCGTTTCTCGGAGGCTTATCTTGGTATAGTCCTGTTGTTGTAGGTGTTTACATTCGGGGTATGGCGAACCACTATCGTCGTTGTTATCATTCGTAAGTGCATGTAATCTTGTTGTGGCGGGGTTTGTAAAAAGGATTAAAGCGTTCATTTTGAAAGAGTTTTTATATATACGCGAAAAGGCAACTTTTCTTGAGATAAACATGTGTCTTCTTTACAATGTATCATGTATTGTTTTATATTCCATGATTACTCGATGTTGTATCCTTTGGGGTGCGAGGTAAGGCACGATCCGCGGGCGAGGTTGGTCGTGACAAAGTGGTATCAGCGATTAATCCTCGGAAAGTGTCTACGAGCCGTATCCGATGAAGTATTGATTATCGGTGTGTTGTGCACCACGATGTCGAGGAGGCTATAGGATATTTAGGATTGGTTTCCATTCTTCTCACTCTGAGATCGTGCCTTAGAGTTGTGTTGTAAGTTGGACCCTAACGTATTTCTTTCCCACCATTATGCCTCGCGTAGGGCAAGCCGGGCCCGGGAGGGCGAAGCGGCCGAGGCTGCGAGTAGAGTCTGAGAGGATTCACGAGGCACGCCCGATCTTTACCTAGGGTAGTGCTTCGTTCGGGAGTTTTTGCGGCGTCACTAGCCCGGCGAGTTTGCTGCGGCGGCGGTTCTGCTGCGGCCGTGATATTTGAACCTTGATTCCACGGTAGAGCAGAATATAGATTGCAAAGCGACCTGTTACTAGTTATGGATTTGGTGCGGAGAGTATACCGATGTCTGCGAGTCTTGATGACTAGCTAAGAGAGGTTGTGCAAGAGTAATTCTTGATTGAAGCGGCATGGCACATATGCGGGCTTATGCGCGGCGAGCCAAAGCGTAGAGATCGGCGGGTTAACGAGGGCGAGAAGAGGGCGAGCAGCAAGGTCCTTTGGTAACTTTGGTAGTCACCTCGCGGATTAGATTATGCACATCCGCGGTGAGAGAGGTCCTCCGCGGGGTTCGGGGCGTTCGGGGTATGCGGGAGTTGGTGAGCTCGGATCTTCGGATTACGGTGTGGCGGGCGTCATTAGGGAATGTCGTCTTTGTTGGTGCTTTCGTTTTACTGCGGCCGTCGGGGCGGTGTCGTAAGAGATGTCTAGTAGGAGGATGCAAGTAAGAGGACTTAGCCGGGATCGGTGGGTAGTTCGTTACCCCACTGGTATGCCTACAGGCGGGTTTGATTAAACGACTAAGGGGTGAAGCGATGAATCTGGTGTATCCTTAACCTCTAGAGATTAGTAATGGGTGATAAGGTGAGTATATCTTAAGTGCTATGTTCTGATAGCATTGTGTTAGTTCTGATTAGAAATCGTGGTTAGTTAAACGAGTAAGATTGAGTGATAGAGAAAGTGTAAGCCTTATGGCTTTATCGTGGAGACCTTAGAGGCAAGGCAATCTTGAGTAAAAGATTACATTTGTGTTTAACCCTTATCGGAGTGCATGGTGCACGTAAGCTATGTTTGTGGGATAAGTCCCTGAGTAGTGTGGAAAGAAAGAGGGTAGTTGAGCTAAGAAGACCGCTAGGAGTAACATGGATTAGTGAGATTGTTCCGGATCGGGGAGCAAGTGTTGTACACGAGAGTGGGTCGGGTTGAGGCCATGCCGCGGGTCAACCTGCGACCTGTTTTATGGTGGGGTCAGTTTGTGGTGGTCCTGCCAGGTGGTAGGGTCACGAAGGTGTTAGGCCCAAGTTTAGTTAACCATCGTACGAGTTCGTGGATGCGTTGACCGATGGTCGGGCGATGGATCGCCCATCGTGTCTTTCAGTCAGGACCGTTGCTTGGCAGTGATGGTATATCAGAAAGGTTGTATGGCTGCACGAGGTGCCTGCTTTCACCTTATGTCGAGCGATGGAGCCAGTTCTGACTATTTTCGTTTTGGAAGTTTTACGAGCGGGGTTGGGAACTTCGGGTGAGTCTCAGTATCGTATTCGATCCTCGGGCGAGTTTTGATTTGAGGGTAGTTGTGAGGATTGTTGTCTCTATTGAAATGTTTTATAGCTACCATTTCGGTGTTCGTATATCACTTGTGGCGCTTTGGTAGGGCGGAAGTGTAAGTTGTCGATCGATTGGTTCGGCGTTGGCAAGGTTCGGATAGTGGGTTCATCGTGTTGGCGAGGATGTGGATAGGGTGAAGCTTATCGAGAAGAAGGTTATTGGCGGCTCGAGTCAGCGAAGTCGTGCGGATGATCTGCGGCGGCGGCAGTTCGAGTTGGCGGTGGAGTCTTCTTGAAGGTACCGCCGGAAGGTGTGGCGAGATCAGCAGAGGAAACTTAGCGAGTTACTTTGGGCCTTTTAGGTCATTTGAAGAAGTAGGCCGGGTTGCCTATATGTTAGCTTTGCCATCCGACTTAGGAAGCGGTATGTCGATCGCCGTATTGTTAGGTTCGGAAGAAATGCAGGAGATCCATCGAGTATTCGATTAATGATGACCACGTTAGAGATAGTAACCCGAGTTTTGGAAGCGACGATATGAAGTGTGGTAAGAGTTCGAGTGTACAAGAAGGTACGACGAGTAAGAGAAGAAGCGAGTAAGTATTACGAGCATGATTGTGATCATTTCGTTTGAAAAGAGAAGGTGCGAAGGGAGTATCTTTTAGCCCTTGGGTGGGAGTTTTTGTAGTGTTAGAGGTGTTTCCTCGTGGACTTGGATGTAAGTATTTGCGCAGGTATTTCTGTGGCCAGGTGTGGCAGGATTGTTCTCGTAAGTATAGTAGTGAAGACTATACTGGCGCACGTTTGTTTTGAGACTTAGAAGGAACATTCGGGACGAATGTTTCTAAGGAGGGGAGAATGTTATACCGTATTTCGAGTATATGCGTGGGGCGTGCGTGAAAATTTGAACTTTAAAGTGGCTTGGGCGATTTATTTTGTACCTGACACCGGTTAAGTCGTTTTAAATGAAGCGTTTTACTAAACTTGCGAAGGTAAATTAGGCTATGTCATTTTATTTTTGCGGATTTTTAGAGAGACGAAACATTTTGGACCAACGAGAGGGCGACACTTGTCACCCTCTCATTGATGGGCGTTGGGCGGTCAAGGGTGGACGAATTGGTTGGCTTTTGTCAAGTAGTTGGTAGGATATTTTTGTGGTAGATGGATAAGGTGCACTTGGCATGATCTTGGCCCTACACTTGCACCACACTTGGCTTGATCTTGGCCATTGGTTAGCCATGGCTTGACCTATAAATACCCCTCCCCTTTGATGAACTTCTTCATCCAAAATTGTGCTAAGTCTTGAAAGTTCTTCCCCCCTCCCTCTATAGCTCTCGTCCCCCTCCCCCTTGTGAGGCTTTAGCCGAGAGTCCCTCCCCTCTTTGGCCGAGAGTTTCCCCCCCCCCTCCTAGTGGGGTTGGCCGAGGGGTACACCTCCCCCTTGTGGTGTTGTCTCGTATAAATACCCTCCTCTTGGTAGAAATACTCTCCATAGTATTGTTACTATACCCAAATTACCTTGGCCCTAATACCTTGTAGTATTCCAAGGTTATACCTATACGAAAAGCCCAGAAATACTATTATACTTTCCGTCAGTCACAAAAACGAAACCCTAAGGAAAATCTCCATAGTTAGTTGGAGTATTAAGTGGAAGTTGGTTAGAACTTCTAAGGGTTGTTTGGAGCGAATTGGAGCACACGGAGTTGGAGCTAAAACCTTGCTCAGGATCGACTTTTATCTCGGATAATTTTGGGCTTATCGAGGTAAATATTCTTGTCCCCTTATTGTAATTGGAAATTACATGTTGTAGGAATATATAGTTGAAGTATACTATATATAGAACTGAACATAGTCTTGCGGCAATGTCTTTTGACTTAAGCCTGAATTTAAAGAAAAGAAGCTGAGCGTAATTACATGGGGTGTATTCAGTAGACTTGTGTAACATTTACGTGGGTAGAAGCTGTACGTCAGGTTAGATGTATAAACCCCACACTGGTTGGCTTGATGGCGGCCTCGATGGAGGAGGAGATTTCTGCGATTGCGGGAGTCTTTGCGAATTTTACGTAGAATGTTCTACGATAAGATCTAGATGTTAATAAGCGCGCGTGGCCTTATAGGTTGAAGTACTATGCGTGGCGCGATCTACTTGGCTTAAGGAGTGGCCGAAGCGGTTTGAAGTACTTGGGCGTTTTGCTATTAGTCGATGTCGTCGCGGTATGTGAACCTCTTCCTATCTTTTCTAGCGTGATATGTGTATAACTATGTAATGCGGTAGGCGTCATGTGTTAAATGTATTTGACTGGTTTAAAACATAAAGTGTTATAACGGCTTTATGAGAAGTTGGTTATAACAGCTTTATGTAGGTAAGAAAATGCTTTGTGGTTTTAAAAACTTAAGAGTTATAATAGCTTTATGGGAAGTTAGGTATAACGTCTTAAGAATGATAAAATGAATGATTTATTGATTATAGAATTTAATAGACTTGATCTTAAAAGATAAGAAACTTGACTTAAATGAGTTGATATGAATTTAGTGTGAAACCTCATTCGTGAGTAATGAGTACTTGGTTTTAAAAGGAATAATGTTTCTTGATTTGGAAATCGAATGTGTATCGACAAACCAACTGCGGCGTTAATAAAGGAAAATGTATTGAATAATTAAGTATTATTAAAACCATTGAAACTTCCATCTGCATAGAAGCTAAGATGAGACAAAATGATATTTCTAGATCATGGCTTTGTAATAAAATTGTTATAAACAAGAATATCTACTCATATAAGGCTTATGTTTCTCAGTTGTTTAAAGAGAGTTATATTCTTAAATGAATAAGACTATGAACTACGAAACCTTTCTAAAATAAGAAACGTGAACATTTGAAATTAGGCAAACTTGGACGTTTGGAAAATAATGTTGTTACTTGATTTTACAAAGGTAAGTGTTTTAGTTTACTTAAAAATGATCACTCTATTTTATACTACGGGTATTATGTGACTTATGTGAAAGAGACGGATCTTTTTAAAGATTTAATGTATGAAGTACTTTGGGGATAAAAACCCGATCTTGTTAATCATATAGTAGAAAGTGCCTTGTGTGTATAACTTGATTATGTTGAGTTGTGATAGCCTTGTAATACTTTCTTGTTGATTTGTTAAGTAAACATGCTAGAATGCTACGTATGTTAGTATCTTGTGATGTTTGTGTAAAGGGGTTTCCACGATTCTTAAATTATTTCCTATCGGTAGATATGTTGGTATTGTACCACTCGCCTTGACTTGTTTAGGAGGTTAAGCGCCCTCCGTCTGCGGGGTAGACTTCGGTAGTGCATGTGACCTATGATTAGAGAATACCTCATGCGGGTCGGGGCCTGGCGGGCTACGAGAGTTCGAGTTGGTGTGCGGCCTTTATGGTCATGCGATGCATGTGGCCATGCGGTGCGAGTCGGCGGATGCGGGAGTAGCTACCCTCGATGCGAGGTTATACCTCATGCGGGCTATGAGTTTGGCCTATGCGGGCTGCGGAGAGTTCGGGGCTGAGCGCGCACATTAGATCTGAGGCGAGTGGCGGCTTTGATCATGTGGCGGTGCAGACAGATCTCATGTCTGATTTATGACCTTGTTGATGCTGTAGGTGTTAGTAGTCGGCTATGCCTTCGTACTTACCTAATGCGGTTTTATTAGGACACGGTGGGACACGGTGTTCATGTATTCCTTGATGCTTTCATATCATAGGCTGGCGGTGAGAAGGTATTCACGGGCATGATTGATGTTGTGGGCGTGAGACCCGTAGTTATATTTGAGTGATGACTTTGAGGCGTGAGTCACGACTTGACATGATTGCTTATTTTTGTGAGCGTAGTTTGGTTATCATACATGTCTCACTTTATATAGACTACTATGATTTCATTCTGATATTTATTTTGATTTCACATACTCGGTACTGTTATGTCTTGACCTCCTTGAGCTGCGTTCATCTGCGAGTAAAGGTACACGATCGTTGATCCTCGCTCTTGGGGTCACGATTCAGCGTTTAGGAAAGCTCCGTTTCTCGGAGGCTTATCTTAGTATAGTCCTGTTGTTGTAGGTGCTTACATTCGGGTATGGCGGGAACCACATCCGTCGTTATTATCATTCGTAAGTGCATGAATCTTGTTGTGGCGGGGTTTGTAAAAAGTTAAAGCTGTTCATTTTGAAAGAGTTTTTATATATCTGTAGAAAACACTTTTCTTGAGATAAACATGTGTCTTCTTTACAATGTATCATGTATTGTTTTATATTCATGATTACTACGATGTTGTATCCTCCAGGGGTGCAGGGGTAAGGCACGATCCACGGGCCGGGTTGGTCGTGGCGGGTAGGATATTTTGTGATATTTGTGTAGTAGATGGTTAGGTGGGACCCAGACAACACATGTCCAAATCCCGCACATCCACGTCTTGATCTTGACCATTGAGGTCTATAAATACCCACTAAGTTGCGAGAATTCTTCATCCACAAATCATTTTCCAAGTCTCAAAACTTCCTCCCCCCTGTGTGACGCTCTCGTCCAAAGCACCCTCTCCCCCCCTCTCTTGAGTGTCCTAGCCGAAACCCCCCCCCCCTTTTGGTAGAAAAATCTCTCCAAAGTATTGTTACTATTCCCAAATACCTTAGCCAATCCCTTGTAGTATTTCCAAAGTTACCTCTATACTTAGAGCCCGGAAAATACTACTATACCTCCTTTAGTCACTAAACGAAACCCTAGGAGAAACTTCATAGTTGGTTGAAGTAGTAAGTAGAAGTTGTGTAGAAACTTCTAAGGGTTTCTTGGAGCGGATTGGAGCGTATAGATTAGGAGCTAAACCTTGCTCAGGATCGACTTATATCTTGGATAATTTTGGGCTTATCGAGGTAAATAATCTTATCCTTCTATTGTAATTGGAGATTACATACTGTAGTAGTATAGAAATAGGTATAAGATACATAGAAGGATATTAAAGAAGAGAATTGAACTGTAATTACATAGAAGGATATTAAAGAAGAGAATTGAACTGTAATTACATAGAAGGATATTAAAGAAGAGAATTGAACTGTAATTACATAGAAGGATATTACAGAAGAGAATTGAACTGTAATTTCATCGTATAGAAGGATATTAAAGAAGATTGAACTGTACTTACATAGGACTGTATTTCTGATGAACTTGTGTAGTATGGCGGGTAGGAAGTGCTGCCCAATTTTCCGTAGAATTAGAACATACGCTTAGAATATTCTACAGAGTAGTCTAGACGTTGATAGACGTATTTAACTATTATATGTTGATACTCTGCGCGCGACATATTCGACTTGGCAGGTGGATTTCGCCGAGGAGGTATGTGATTCTTCCTATCCTCTTGAGCATGATATTTTAAAATATATATATATCGTACGGTAGACGTACGTGTGTTAACTGAACATGGTTTTACTTGACGTCTTTCGACTTGAGTCTAAATAATAAGAATCTTGAAGTCTTTCAAAAGAATTATGAATCCTTTTTTTGAAAGAAGAGTAATACTTGGGTTTTAAATAAAAAGCTTAAGAGTTATATTAGCTTTATGGGAAGTTAGGTATAACGACTTAAGAAGATAAAAGGAACGGTTTACTTATGTGTTTATGAAAGACTTGTATTGATTTCTGGAAAGTATAGCAAGATGGTTTGATGAGTAGACATATTATGATGCTATGTGTGGTAGTGTCTTGTAACGTTTGTATAAAGAGGTTATTCTTATTTGTGCTTATGTTGTTTAACGGTAAGCCGTTTTGTTAGTATTATACCACTCACCTCTTGACATGTTATATCGGGGGTCAAGCTGTCCCCGTCACGAGAGATGCCTAAATGCGGGTCAGGGGACCTATGCGAACTACGAGTTCGAGGTTAGTGTGCGGGAATACCTCATGCGATTACATGTGGCGTGCGGACTACGAGTCGGGGCGATCAGGAGTAGCTACCCTCGATGCGGGGAATACCTCATGCGGGCCTAGGTGGCCTATGCGGACTGTGGGAGTCTAGGATTAGGCATGCATAATGATACTATGGGCGATTGGCCTTGCTTCGATCATTCGCGACCTAGAAAATACTTGTTACAGTGTACCTATTATTGCTCTTGTTTGTGATGTGGCACTATGTGCGGTTACATTGGTTGTTTCGTACATATTTGTAAAAATTGGTTTTAAAATGATATGATTTCATTTAAAGTACTTTACAGTTTCACATAATTGGTACCTGTTGTACTGACCTCCTTCGGGGGGCTGCGTTCATGCCGCAGGTAAGGGAAAACAGGTGCTAGATCCGCATCCTTAGGATCTTTACTTTGGTGTCAGGAGCTCCATCTTCTCCGGAGGCTCGACTTTTTGGTATGGTTCTCCCTGGTGTTGTAGATATATGTACATTCAGGGTATGGCGGACCTGTCCGCCATAGTTGTTATCTTCTTAGAGTACGTAGTCTGTTATGCAGTTGGGATGTAGCTTGCGGACTTGTTTATATATATATGCGAAAGCGACTTTCTCGAGATAAGCGTGTCTCAATTTACATTTGTTTCACGTCTTATTTTTATATTCCGCTGATTACTCTGATGTATGACTACTTGGGTGCCCGGGTAAGGCACCAGTCACGGGCCCCGGAACGGGTCGTGACAATGTTGAACGTAGAATGTCAACCTATAATGACCATATCGTCTATCGGCTTCTATCTTTCAAGCGTAGAATATTCTAAGTATAAAATTAAACATTCTATGGAAAATTGAATGACACTTCCTTTGTTTCTACATACTTTTCCACCTTTTCAAGGCTCGTAAATCAATAACCAACATGCCACATTTAAGGCTCAACCAATCAACTAATCAAAGGGGATTACATGCCTAACATGACGTGTAAAATTATGCCCCACAATTGTATAAAACAGTCCAATAATTCAATGGCCATTCTCGGCTATAATGTGTAACAATATATAGTCTTTTTCATTTCATTTCTAATCCAAATCATTAATCCAACATGTTATATAAGCCACAATCAATTAAAACAACTATATTCTCTTCCTTATATAACATGTAATGATTATAACCAACAACCGAATTGATTTACAACTTTAAGGGCTAGCATGTCATTTTTTTTGTTTTAACATCTCCATATGATCCAAATCTTTTCAAACTTCATTCTATAAATCACATGCTCATCTATCAAGTATAACAACATGTAATCTTCGATTACATTAAGAAGACGAAGGTTTTACCTCAATAAGCCCAAATATTATCCAAGACTTCATGTCACGACCCGACCGGGGCGCGGTAGTGCCTACAGGCACGTTGAGTATACATCGAGAGAATAGCGGCCCGAACATACACAACATAAACACATGTGTAAACAATAAACATCACAGGCTAGCCGATAAGGCCGCCTTCCATAATATAAACATAAACAAAAGTACAACTGTACAACTCAGTTCTTACAACCCAACCACATATGTGAATACAGACCTCTAGGAATAACAACTGTGGCGGGACAGGGCCCTGCCATACCCATGAATGTACATAAATCTACAACATCAGGAAGAAGCGTACCAAAGAGACAAGCCTCGGAGAAATGGAGCTTACGGCGTCGATAAGTGATCCTAAGAAAAACCTACCCTACGGCGTATTTGTGTTGCCGCCACTCGATAAGCGGCTCCAAGGAAGCTGGAACCGAACCAACGTGTCCCTACGGTCAGCGTTGGCATAACGAAAGCCAACCAGTCCATACCCGTAATGGCATCAAAATCGTCATCTACAACTCTATCAAATCTGCAAGGAGTCTTGTCACGGCCGAACCGGGCGTGGCGGTGCCAAACGGGCACCCAGTAGACATACATCGAGTGTCGGCGGAATATAAAACAAGACATAAAATAATATGAAGTGTGAAACGATTATCGAGAAAAGTTGCCTTTCGGCATATATATATAAAAACTTAAATCCGAACGATTACATCCCTTTTACAAACTACGCCCAGCGGTACTACGGACCTCAAGAATGATATGACAATAATGGCGGGACGGGGCCCGCCGTACCTGAATGTAAGTAGCTACAACGACGGGGACTATACCTGATAAGCCTCCGCGAAGCGGAGCTTCCCAAGTTGAGCGTGACCACATGGCGAGGATCAACAAGCTGGTGTACCTCCTGCGGCATGAGCGGCCCGAAGGAGTCGATGCAACGGTACCAAGTATGTGGCCCGAAAATCGTAAATGAAATCATAGTAGTCTATATAAAGCGAGAGACATATATGATAGCAAACTACGATTCCTGATAAATAGCGGTCATGTCACGTCGAGGACTAACGCCCTCAAAGTCATCACTCGAAACATAACTATGGGTCTCGCGCCTGACATCAATCATGCCGTGGAATACCTTCCTCGCGGCCGTGATCTATGATATAAAGCACGAGGAATACATGAACACGGTCCACTGTGTCATAATAAAACCATACGAGGGTAAATGCGAAGGCATGGCCGACTACTAAAACCGCGGTACCAACAAGGTCATAAAGCGTATCACGAGTGCTGTCTAGACGCCACATGATCGAAGCGGCCACTTCGCGCGATATCAAATGTGCGCGTCTAATCCTGGAACTTCCGCGACTCGCATAGGCCACTCGCGTAGGCGCGTGAGGTATTCCGCGTCGGGTAGCTACTCCCCGGCGTCTTTGGACTCGCGATCTGCGTAGCCACATGAACGCGTGACCACAAAGGCCGCACGCTAACACGGAACTCGTAGCTCGCATAGGTCCCTGGATCGCGTAGGTATTCTCGAATCATGGTCCCGGACCGCTTTGAGTCTACCGCGTCGGAGGGTAAGCAACGGTATCGTGTCAAGAGGTGAGTGATATAATACTAACATAACAACTTATCGTTAAACAACATAAGCACAACAAGAAACCCCTTTACACAAACATCACAAGATACTAACACCGTAGCATCTAACGTGTTTACTTATCAAATCAACAAGAAGGTATTACAAGGCTATCACAAACCAACCTGATCAAGTTATTCACACGAGTACTTTCTACTTTATCTTAACAAGTTCGGGTTTTATCCCCAAAGTACTTCATACATTAACTCTTTAAAAGATCAGTTTCTTTCACAAAAGTCACCTGATACAGTAGTATAAAAATAGAGTGACTATCTTTTTAAGTAAACCAAAACACTTCCTTTTGTAAAATCAAGTAACAACATTATTTTCCAAACGTTCAAGTTTGCCTAATTTCAAATGCTCCAGTTTCTCATTTTCAAAAGGTTTCGTAGTTCATAGTCTTAATCACTTAATAAGATAATTCTCTTTTAAAACCATTTGAGAAACATATGCCTTATGTGTGAGTAGGTTATTCTTGTTCATAACAATCTTATTAAAGCAGCCATGATCTAGGAAATGTAATATCATTTTGTCTAATCTTAGCTTACATGCGGATGGAGGTTTCTCTTGGTTTTAATAATACTTAATTAGTCAAAACATTTCCCTTTATTAGCTGCGATGGTTTGTTCGATACTTATTACGATTTAGAAATCGATAAAACATTATTCCTTTTAAAAACCAAGTACTCATTACTCACGAATGAGGTTTCACACTTTTTAACAAAATTCAGATTAATTCAATTAAGTCAAGTCTCTTATCTTTTAAGATCAATTCTCTTAACTTCTAAAACCAATAAACCATTCTTTTTATCTCTCTTAAGTCGTTATACCTAACTTCCCATAAAGCTAGTATAACTCTTAAGCTTTAAAATCAAGTATTACTCTTCTTTCAAAATCGGTTCTTAATTCTTTTGAAATACTTCAAGATTCTTATTATTTAGACTCAAGTCAAAAGACATCGGAGTAAAACCACGTTCGATTAACAAATGCGTCTACCGTACTATATATATATTCTTTTAAAATATCATGCTCAAGAGGATAGGAAGAATCACATACCTCGCGACGATTTATCGACTATTAGCAAATAGCTCCAAAGTACTCTAATCCTGCTATCCTTTTCCACCGCCCGGTAGAATCGATACTCGCGATCTTGACCTTGTTATACCGTATTTCGAGTATATGCGTAAGGGGCGTGCGTAGAAAATTTGAACTTGAGAATAGGCTTGGCGATTTACTTTTATGCACAACACGATTAAGTCGTTTTTGTGAAAGCGTTTCCACAACTTTCGTAGGGAATTTCCGGCTATGTCATTTTTAATTTTACGGATTTTTAGAGGCGAAGCGTGTTGGGCCAACAAGAGGCGCCAGGCACCCTCTCATTGGCGGGCGTGAATGGGCGGTAAAGGGGTTGGGCGAATTGGCCTTGTTGGTCAAGGGGAGTTGGTAGGATATTTTGTGTGTTAGTTGGTCAAGGACACTTGGGTGGATCTTGGCCCTACACTTGCCTTGCACTTGGCAAGATCTTGGTCATTGGTTGGCCTTCACTTGACCTATAAATACCCCTCTCCCTTTGATGAATTCTTCATCCTTTCCACAAATCTCTAAGTGTTAAAACCCTCACACTCTTAGAGGTGTTCTCGTCAACACCGTCCCCTCCCTTGGCAGAGCCACTCCCATGTGTGGCCTTGTGGCGAGACTTCACCCACTAGCCTTGTTGCTTTAGTATAATACCCACTTTGTGGTGTAGAAATACTCTCAAAAGTATTGTTATAATGCCCAAATTGCCTTAGCGTATACCTTGTTGTATTCTAAGGTTATACCTATCTGAAAAGCCAGAAATACTATTATACTTCCGTCGGTCAAAGCGAAACCCTAAGGAAAATCTCCATAGTCCGTTGGAGTATTGTGTAGAAGTTGGTTAGAACTTCTAAGGGTGGTTTAGAGCGGGTTGGAGCGCTCGGAGTTGGAGCTAAACGTTGCCCAGGATCGACATTTTAACTTGGATAATTATGGGCTTATCGAGGTAATTATCTTGTCCCTCTATTGTAATTGGAAATTACATAATGTTAGAATATATAGTTGAAGTATACTATATATAGTACTGAATTAATGTTGTGGCAATGTCCTTGGACTTAAGCCTGAATTTGAAGTTAAGAAGAAGCGTAATCACGTGGGGCGTATTCTGATGTAGACTTGTGTAGTTGTGGGTAGGGAAGGGCTGCGATTTCCGTAGGATCTTGCATCTAGATTTATTCTCACAGAGTAGTCTAGACTTTGATAGACTTGTATAACTGTATAGGTTGAATGTTACTGCGAGTAGCATGTGCTACTTAAGAAGGTGAACCAGGCTAGGGTTATGGCCAGTGGAAGCGATTTGCTAATAGTCGATAATCGTCGCGAGGTATGTGAACCTCTTCCTATCTCTTCTAGCATGATGTGTGTATAACTATGTATGCGGTGAGCGTGCGTGTGTTAATTGAGCGTGGTTATGCGGCAATGTCTTTTGACTTAAGCGAATAATAATAATCTTGAAGTAGTTGAGAATTGAAGCATTTTTAAAAGAAGAGTAATACTTGGTTTTAAAAGCTTAAGAGTTATACTAGCTTTATGGGAAGTTAGGTATAACGGCTTAAGAGAGATAAAGCGAATGATTTATTTATTTTAGAAGTTAAGAGACTTGATCTTGTAAGATAAGAGACTTAACTTAAATGAATTATATGAATTTTGTGTGAAACCTCGTTCGTGAGTAATGAGTACTTGATTTTTAAAAGGGATAATGTTTCTTGATTTGAAATCAGAAATGTGTATCGACAAACCCGCTGCGAGCGTTAATAAAGGAAAATGTATTGAATAATTAAGTATTATTAAAACCGATGAAACTTATCTGCATAGAAGCTAAGATGAGACAAAATGATATTTCTAGATCATAGGCTTTGTAATAAGATTGTTATAAACAGAATATCCTACTCACATATAAGGCTTATGTTTCTCAGATTGTTTAAAGAGAATTATATTCTTAAATGAATAAGACTATGAACTACGAAACCTTTCTAAAATAAGAAGCGTGAACATTTGAAATTAGGCAAACTTGGGCGTTTGGAAAATAATGTTGTTACTTGATTTTACAAAGGTAAGGATTTTAGTTTTCTTAAAAGAATGATCCTCTATTTTATACTACGGGTATTGTGTGACTTATGTGAAAAAAGCAGATCTTTTAAAGATTTAATGTGTGAAATCTTGTTGTGGCGAGGTTTGTAAAAGTTAAAGCTATTCATTTTGAAAAAGTTTTTATTTATATATATCCCGAAACGCAAGTTTTCTTCACATTAATGTTTGTACTTCATTTGTTTCAAGTATGTGTTTTATGTTCGTGATTACTCGATGTTGTATCATTAGGGTGCGGGGTAAGGCACGATCACGGGCCGGGCAGAGTCGTGACAAAGTGGTATCGAGCGATTAATCCTTGGAAAGTGTCTACGGGCCGTATCGATGAAGTCTTGATTATCGGTGTGTTGTGCACCACGCGATGTCGGAGGCTATAGGATATTTAGGATTAGTTTCTATTCTTCTCACTCGAGATCGTGCCTTAGAGATTTGTGTTGTAAGTTGGACCCTCTAACGTATTTCTTTCCACCTGGTTATGCCTCGCGTGAGGCAAAACCGGGCGGGAGGGCAAGCGTGAGGAGGCTGCGGTAGAGTTCGGAAGGGTTCACGTGAGCACAGGCCCGATCATTACCTAGGGTAATGCCGTTCGAGGATTTCTGCGACATCGCTAGCTTGATAAAGTTGTACGGCGGCGATTCTCTGCGGCCATGATATTTGAACGCCGGTTCCACGACGAGAGCAGAGAATATGGATTGCAAGGCGACCACATTACTAGCTATGGATTTAACTACGGAAGTATGCGGATGTACGCGAGTCTTGATGAATATCAGCGAGAGGGTTGTGCAAGTAGTTCTTGATTGAAGCAGGCATGGCACGTATGCGAGCTTATACCGGCGGGCGAAAGCGTAGAGATCGGCGAGTTAACGAGGGCGAGAAGAGGGCGAGCGGCAAGGTCGCTGGTAACTTTAGGCGAGTCACCTCGCGTGATTTGATTATGCACATCCACTATGCAGAGTGGTCTTCAGATTCAGGACGTTCGGGGTATGCGGGAGTTGGTTAGAACTCCAGGGCTTCCGTTTCACAGTTTGACAGAGGTCGTCCCGGGGAATGTCGTCTTTTAGTTGGTACTTGTTGTACCTATGACCGTCAGGGTCTGATGTCGAAAGAGTGTCCTGGTAGGAGGACTTAGCCGAGATCGGTGGGTAGTTCGTCACCTTCGCTTAGCTATCGCCTGCAGGCGAGTTTGATTAAACGACTAGGAGTGAAGCGATGGTCGAGCATATCCTTAACCCTCTAGAGGTCAGTATGTGTGATAAGATGGGTATATCATAAGTGCTATGTTTTGATAGCAGTGTGTTAATATTGTGATTAGAAATCTTGGTTAGTTAACCAAGTAAGATTTGGGGGATAGAGAAGGTGTGAGCCTTAGAGTTTTATCGTAGAGACCTTAGAGGGAGGCCGTCTCGAGAAAGGTGTAGTGTTATGTTTGATCCGTATCGGAAGTGCATAGTGCACGTGAGCTATGTTTGGGATAGGTCCTAAGTAGTGTGGAATGAAAGGGGTAGTTGAGCTAAGAAGACCGCTAGGTTTTAAATGCGTGATTAGTGAGAGTTTTCCTTCGTGGAGCTAGCATTTTGCGGCGTTCGGGTCGGGTTGAGGCCGCGTTGCGGGTCAACGCGGCATATTTGGTGGTGAGGTCTGGTTGTGGTGGTCGCCTTGTAGCGAGTCACGAGGGTGTTAGGCCAGTTTGGTTGCCTAGCGTGCGAGTTCGTGGATGCGTTCGACCGGTGGTTGGGCGATGGGGCGACCCGCCGTGTTCTTCGGTCGGGACCGTTCACTCGGCGATGTTGTTTTAACGAAGGTTGTAAGGCTGCGGGGTGCCTACCTTCACCTTATGGCGACAGTGGAGCCAGAATGCGGCTGTTTTGTTTACGGAAGTTTTACGGCGGGGTTAAGAACTCGGGTGAGTCTCGAGAATCGCGTGCGCCCTCGGGCGGTGCTTGGATTTCGAGGATAGTTGTAGGGATTGTTGTCTCTGTGGAGAAGTGTTTAAGCTACCATTTCGGTGTTCGGATGTCACCTTTTGAAGCCTTGTAGGGCGGAAGTGTAAAGTTGCGGTCGATTGGTTCGATGTTGGCAAGGTTGACGATTAGTTGAGCTTGTTCCGTAATTTGTGGATAGTGAAGCTTGTCTAGAAGAAGTTACGGCTCGGAGGAATCGTGCGGATGTCGGCGGCGCTTAGAGTTGAGTTGATCGGTCTTCTTGAAAGTACCACCGGACGAGTGTGAGCTTTGGAAAGCGAGAGAAACTTAGCGAGTTACTTTGGGCCTTTTGAGTTCATGTGAGAATAGGCCGGGTTGCTATATGTTAGCATTTGCCGTCAAGCGTAGGAAGCGATGCGTCGGTCTTCGTATTGTTATGTTCGGGAAATGCAGGAGATCCGTCAGTATCGATTAATGATGACCACGTTAGGGATAGTAACCGAGTTTTGAAGCTGAAGCGATGTCGAGAATGTGGTAAGAGTTGAGTGTCACGACATCCTCGAGGATCATGGCGGCCGGTACCATTTGTTAGATGCGTCGGAGCAAGGCTCGCGACAAAGTGACAAAAGTGGTACCATTTGTTGGGTCGCTGAGAAGGTTAATGCCTCGAGCAAAGTGACAAAGTGGTATCTCACGAGTAAAGAGAGAAGCGAGCATGTATGGCGGCGTAGATGTGATCATTTCTTTTGTAAAGAGAAGGTGTGAAGAAAGTATATTTTAGACCCCGGTGAGAAGTGTTTTGTGGTGATGATTAGAGGTGTTTATTCGTGGACTTTGATGTAAGTAGTTCTGTGGTGTTTACGTGGCGGTGTGGCGGGTTGTTCGTAAGTGTAGTAGTGAAGACTATCTTGTGGCGCGTTCGTTATGAGACTTAGAAGGAACATTCGGCGAATGTTTCTAAGGAAGGAGAATGTTATACCCGTATTTCGGAGTATGCGTGGGGCGTGCGTAGAAAATTTGAACTTGAGAATAGGCTTGGCGATTTACTTTTATGCACAACACGATTAAGTCGTTTTTCGGCGAAGCGTTTCCACGACTTTCGTAGGGAATTTCGGCTATGTCATTTTTAATTTTCACAGTTTTTACGAGAGGCGAAGCGTGTTGGGCCAACAAGAGGCGCCACTTGGCACCCTCTCGTTGGCGGGCGTGAATGGGCGGTAAAGGGGTTGGGCGAATTGGCCTTGTTGGTCGAGGAGTTGGTAGGATATTTTGTGTGTTAGTTGGTCAAGGACACTTGGGTGGATCTTGGCCTACCTGCCTTGCACTTGGCAAGATCTTGGCCATTGGTTGGCCTTACTTGACCTATAAATACCCTCTCCCTTTGATGAATTCTTCATCCTTTCCACAAATCTCTAAGTGTTAAAACCCTCACCCACTCTTAGAGGTGTTCTCGTCGACACCATCCCACTCCCCTTGGCGAGAGCCACTCCCGCAGTGTGGCCTTGTGGCGAGACTTCACCCACTGCTTGTTGCTTTCGTATAATACCCCACTTTGTGGTGTAGAAATACTCTCAAAGTATTGTTATAATGCCCAAATTGCCTTAGTAGTATACCTTGTTGTATTCTAAGGTTATACCTATCTGAAAAGCCGAAATACTATTATACTTCCGTCGGTCAAAGCGAAACCCTAAGGAAAATCTCCGTAGTCAGTTGGAGTATTGTGTAGAAGTTGGTTAGAACTTCTAAGGGTGGTTTAAAGCGGGTTGGGCGCTTCGGAGTTGGAGCTAAGCGTTGCCTAGGATCGACATTTTAACTTGGATAATTATGGGCTTATCGAGGTAATTATCTTGTCCTCTATTGTAATTGGAAATTACATAATGTTAGAATATATAGTTGAAGTATACTATATATAGTCTTGAACTTAATGTTGTGGCAATGTCCTTGGACTTAAGCACAATTTGAAGTTAAGCGAGCGTAATCACGTGGGGCGTATTCTGATGAGCTTGTGTAGTTATTGGGTAGGGAAGGGCTGCCCAATTTCCGTAGGATCTTGCATCTAGATTTATTCTCAGAGTAGTCTAGACTTTGATAGACTTGTATAACTTTGTATAGGTTGAATGTTCTGCAGTAGCATGTGCTACTTAAGAAGGTGAACCGAGGCTAAGCGGGTTATAGCGATGGAAGCGATTTGCTAATAGTCGATAATCGTCGCGGTATGTGAACCTCTTCTATCTCTTCTAGCATGATGTGTGTATAACTATGCAATACGGTGAGCGTGCGTGTGTTAATTGAGCGTGGTTATGCGGCAATGTCTTTTGACTTAAGCGAATAATAATAATCTTGAAGTAGTTCAAGAGAATTAAAGCTGTTTTTAAAAGAAGAGTAATACTTGGTTTTAAAAGCTTAAGAGTTATACTAGCTTTATGGGAAGTTAGGTATAACGGCTTAAGAGAGATAAAACGAATGATTTATTTATTTTAGAAGTTAAGAGACTTGATCTTGTAAGATAAGAGACTTAACTTAAATGAATTATATGAATTTTGTGTGAAACCTCGTTAAGTGAGTAATGAGTACTTGATTTTTAAAAGGGATAATGTTTTACTGATTTCGGAAATCAGAAATGTGTATCGACAAACCACTGCAGCGTTAATAAAGGAAAATGTATTGAATAATTAAGTATTATTAAAACAAGTAGAAACTTCCATCTGCATAGAAGCTAAGATGAGACAAAATGATATTTCCTAGATCATTCTTTGTAATAAGATTGTTATAAACAAGAATATCCTACTCGCATATAAGGCTTATGTTTCTCAGATTGTTTAAAGAAATTATATTCTTAAATGAATAAGACTATGAACTACGAAACCTTTCTAAAATAAGAAACGTGAACATTTGAAATTAGGCAAACTTGGACGTTTGGAAAATAATGTTGTTACTTGATTTTACAAAGGTAAGAGTTTTGGTTTTCTTAAAAGGACAGTCACTCTATTTTATACTACGGGTATTGTGTGACTTATGTGAAAGAAACAGATCTTTTAAAGATTTAATGTGTGAAGTACTGTTGTGGGCAGGGTTTGTAAAAAGGATTAAACTGTTCATGTTGAAAAAAGTTGTTATTTATATATATGCCGAAAGGCAAGTTTTCCTCAGATTAATGTTTGTACTTCATTTGTTTCATGTATGTGTTTTATGTTCATGATTACTACGATGTTGTATCACTAGGGTGCCGGGGTAAGGCACGATCACGGGCCGGGCAGATGTCGTGACAAACCTATATGATTATACAAGTCTATCGATGTCTAGACTACTCGGTAGAATAAATCTAGATACAGATTCTACGGAAAATTGGGCAGCACTTCCCTACAGTCAAACTTCACAAGTTTCTGTAAATCTGATCCTATGTAAATCTGATTCAATCTTACTTTAATATTCTTACGATGTGATTTGATTCAAGTCTTATACGTAATATCATACATTACAGTTCAATTCTCTTACATGAATCTTATATTCATTTCTATACTACTACGATTATGTAATTTCCAATTACAATATAAGGACAAAGTATTTACCTCGATAAGCCCAAAATTATCCAAGATTTAATGTCGATCACGAGCAGCGTTTAGCTCTACTCGGTGCTCGACCGCTCCAAACAACCCTTAGAAGTTCTCGCCTTCTTCTTATCTTGACCAAGCTGTGAAGATTTTCCTTGGGTTTCGTTTTGTGAAGGAAGTATAGTAGTATTTCAGGCTTTTAGTATAGGTGTAACCTTGGAATACTACAAGGTATTTGGGCAAGGTATTTTGGAATAGTAACTATACTTGGAGAGTATTTTCTACCAAGGGGGTGTATTTACGAGAACAACTCTCAGTAGGGGGTACTCTCGGCAAAAGGCCTGCATGAGGAGGAAGACTTGGACGAGAACTACAAGAAGGGGAGGATTTCAAGACTTAGAAAACATTTTGTGGATGAAGAAGTCTTGACCAAGGGGTATTTATAGGGAGATCAATGGCCAAGATCAAGCCAAGTGGTGGGCAAGTGTAGGGTGAGGATTTGGGCAAGTGTACCTTATCCATCTACCACACAAAATATCACAAATATCCTACCAACCCTTGACCCACAAATCGTGCGAGAGGCGTAGCGATAACGTCCGCTTTGAGGTGACCGTGTCACCCTCCGTTGATCAAAATATTTCATCTCTCGGAAAAATCCTTAAAAATTATAAATGACATAGCGTAATTTTCCGCCGCCAAAGTTTGGAAAGCGTTTTGTCGAGCTTGATTCTTTTCGGGGGTTGTGCACAAAATTTCGACCCTTTCCTACTTAAGGCTTAAACTTTTATACGTACGCCCTCACGTACATACTCTGGAAATACGGGGTATAACATTCTCCCCTCCTTAGAAACATTCGTCGAATGTTTCCTACAAATCTCAAAACAAATATGCGCGATATAGTCTTCGCTGCTATACTTACGAAAACAATCATGCCACGCTTTGGCCCAATACAACAGCGCAAATACTTACATCCAAGTCACGAGGAATAACCTCCATCACTACAAAAGCTCCTCGAGGTCTAAAATATACTCCGCACGGCTTTACAAAAGAAATGATCACATCTATGTTCTTGACATGCTCGCTTCTTCCTTTACTCGTGCCACCAAATGCGTACATTTGAACTCTTTCTCATAACTTACCACATTTACATTCTTTACATTTCTAAAATCTACGGGTTACTACCTCGACTTGATCATCATTAACTGGGAATACTCTGGATGGATCTCCGATACTATTCCGAACATAACAACATGAAAGACCGGACATACTTCCTCCTAAGTCGGACGGCAAATGCTAACATATAGGCAACCTGGCCTATTCTTCACATGATAAAAAAAAAGACCCAAAGTAACTCGGGCTAAGTTTCCTCTGTTTTTCAAAACTCGTCACACACCTTTTAAAGGTGGTACCTTCGTGAAGACCCAGTCCTTTGAACTCAGCGTAAATCGCCGATTATCCGTCGACTTACATTGATTACAGTCGATAACCTCTCTGGATAAGCTTTACCTATCCGCGTCACTGTCGAAACAGCGTGAACCAACTATCTGAACCTTGCCAACACCGAACCAATCGGCCGTGACTTACACTTCCGCCCTGAGGCCGTAAGGCGACATCAGAATCTGAAATGGTAGCTATAAAAACACTCCTCAGCGGAGGCAACAATCTCCTGACTACCTCTGAAATCCAAACAACGGCGAGGCGAATGCGTCTTGTGACTCACCTGAGTTCCTAACCTTGCCTGGTAAAACTTCCAGAAAAAAAGAAATAGTCGTAACCTGGGCTCCACTGCTTGCCATAAGGTGAAAGTAGGCACCTCGTGCAGCCTTACAACCTTCCTGATATAACATCTCGCATAACCCTCTGCCGAGTAAACGGTCTTGACTAAAAGACAAGATGGGCTGACCTCATCGGCGAGCTCTTTGGTCGACGCATCCACGAACTCGTATCTTTGGTTAACTAAACTTGGGCCTAACACCCTCGTGACCCGCCATTTGGCGGGACCACTACGAACCCGCGCAATGCGGCCACGGGTTGACTCGCGATCGGTCCTCGACCCATTCTCAGCGGAAAAACTCTTGTTTCCCAATCGGAACAATCTCCTCCGAGTCATGAAAACCTAGTGGTCTTCTTAGCTCGACTACCTCTTTCATTTCATACCACTCGGGGACTTATCACACAAACATATCTCGCGTGTACTATGCACTCAGATAAAGTCAAACATAAAAAAAATACATCTTTTACTCTAGATGGCCTTACCTCTAAGGTCTACACGTATAAAACTCTAAAGCTCACACTTTCCTATCCCGATCTTACCCTTTTAACTAACCATGATTTCTAATCACAATTAACACAATGCTATCTGAGCATAGCACTTAAGATATACTCGTCTTATCACGTACTAATCTCAGAGGTTAAAGATATACTTGTATCTTGCTTCCTCCACATGTCGTTCTAATCAATCTGCCCGGTGGCTGTAAAACAAGTTGTCGAAGAATTACGACCTCCCACGATGACATCTACCACGGCCACACCGAGGTGGGGTGGCCTCACTCTAGCACCCTTCCTCTGGGACCACTGAATCATGGTGATGGCGGTGAGTCCTCCTGCTTGCATCCCTCCTGCTAGGACATCTTTTCGACACATGGCCACGGCGCAAGTAAAACAAGCACCGTGATAAGGCGACATTTGTCACGCCCGAACCGGGCCCGTGGTAGTGCCCTACAGGCACCGCCTGCCTTAACGACTAAGTGGCTGCGGAAATAACACCTCTTTTTAAAAAAAAAAAAACCAATCGTACGTGCAAGGGCAAAGCCGACCAGGCTGCCATATAATATACATAATAAAAGACACTATACCGTACATGAGTCCAATTCCACATATGAATACAGACCTCTAAGTGTTTCTTGAAATATGGCGGACAAGGCCCAGTGTACCCATGTAGTACAAAGCACATCTTGAAGGAACTATACGAAAGATAAACTCACGAGCAGAGGAGCTATCCAAAACTACGAGCATGGTCTACACACTGCCGATCACCAAGCAGCGTACCAAAACTGCGGCATGAGCGGCCCGAAGGAGGTCGATAAGAAGAATGTACCAAGTATGTGAAGCGATTAAATCGTAATGAAATCATATGATCTAACAAAGCAGAGACATGTATGATAGCGACCTACGATACCTGACACATGGCGGTCATAACAAATCGGGGGCGCGTGCCTCAGTCATTTCTAAAATATAACCACGGGTCTCACGCCCGTAATATCATTCGTGCATGGAATCCCGCCATGCCGTGATCCATGATATAATATAACACGAATAGGCATTCATGAACACCAAGTCCCGCTGTGTCCTAAAAGCATGCGGGCAGTAGGAAAGCGGCGGTGGTAAGCGAGGGTATAACATCTTGGGGTTTACCGCCGTTTATCTCTTACCGGAGAAGGTGGTATAAGCGTCTTGGGGTTTACCGCACTTATACTCTTACCTATCTCGTGAGCCATGAAACAAAACAAGCGGGGTATAATGTCTTGGGGTTTACCTCATTTATACTCTTACCACGGAGAAGGTGGTATAAGCGTCTTGAGGATTTACCGCCGACATACTCTTACCTATCTCGTGGTAGTCAAACAACACATAAGCACTACCGGGTCTTTTATAAAAATCAGGAATTTAACTCAAGTACTACAAATAGCGGGCATGCGGTGGAATCGCGTCAGCGTCGGTGCGTCGAGTAACTTGACAAGACAACCGACCTCCACCGTAGAGTCGGCAGCGCGATAAAACATAATACTTGCACTCAGGCTATCACCCGGCACACATAGGCAATTCTCGATTAATCAAGCCAAAGTACTTATCAAGGCACACGTGGAATAATTCTCGTTTAACAAGCCAAAGTACTTATCAAGGCACAAATAGAATAATTCTCATTTAACAAGCCAAAGTACTTATCAAGGCACAAATAGAATAATTCTCATTTAACAAGCCAAAGTACTTATCAAGGCACAAATAGAATAATTCTCCTTTAACAAGCCAAAGTACTTATCAAGGCACAAATAGAATAATTCTCATTTAACAAGCCAAAGTACTTATCAAGGCCTGAAATAGAATAATTCTCATTTAACAAGCCAAAGTACTTATCAAGGCACAAATAGAATAATTCTCATTTAACAAGCCAAAGTACTACGTCGTACATTCTTTTCAAAGACTCCTTTTATGTAAAATCCCAAGATACTAACACGTAGTATCGATGTGTATCTATTTTTCAAAGTAAGTTACTATCTTTTAGAAAACTCATTTCAAAGCTTGAAATCAAGTAACTTCAAATTTTCACAATCTAGGCAACTTATGCCCAATAATCAAAATAGACAACTTTCTTAACCTTCCATAAAGCGTTATAACCAACTTCCCGTAAAGTCGTTATAACCGCTTTGTAGTTTTAGACAATTTCATTCTTTTTATAACGAGAGACTTATACTTAAAACCAAGTATCACAAACTTTCAAATCAAGTTTCTTGACTTTCAAAATCTTGAGTCCGTAATATTTAGAAAACAAGTTTCTTACATTTAAACCTCAAGTAACTCACACCTTTAAAACAAGTTACTTCTCTTAAATCATGTCATTTCTCCTCTCTTAAAACAATTAAGTAAATCACTCCTTTAACTCCCTAAAGTCATTACCACAACCATAGGTTTTGGAACTAAGGCATTAGCCAAAGGTTTGAAACCACTTCCTTTCAAGACTCCATGTACTTTAAGTAAAATACTTTCACTTTTAAGAATCAAATGTTATACCGTATTTCCAGTATATGCGGAGGCGTGCGTAGAAAAGTTTGTGCCTTAAAGTGCTTGGCGAATTTTATTTGTGCATAACACGGTTAAGTCGTTTTTGTGAAAGCGTTTTCCATGACTTCGTAGGGAATTTCCGGCTATGTCATTTTTAATTTTTGCGGATTTTTAGAGGCGAAACATTTTTGGCCAGAGGCGACACTTGTCACCCTCCCATTGGAGCTACGTTAGGCGGTAAAGAGGTGGGCCAATTGGCCATTGTTGGTCAAGGGTTGGTAGGATATTTTGTGGTAGATGGATAAGGTGCACTTGGCAAGATCTTGGCCTACACTTGCCTTGCACTTGGCAAGATCTTGGCCATTGGTTGGCCTTTGCTAGGCCTATAAATACCCACCTTTGGAAGACTTATTAAATCTAAAATGTTAAGTCTTAGAAATCCTCCCACTCCCCTCTTGTTTGACTCTGCGTCCAAGAGCCCCCTCCTAGATAGGCCACTTGTGGCGAGAGCCTCACTCCCCCTTTGTGGTGTGGCGTGGGGTACCCCAAGCCTAGTTGTTTCGTATAATACCCCATCTTGATAGAAATACCCTCAAAGTATTGTTATAATGCCCAATTACCTTAGCCATATACCTTGTTGTATTCTAAGGTTATACCTATCTGAAAAGCCGAAATACTATTATACTTACAGTCGGTCACCAAACAGAAACCACAGGAAAATCTCCATGGTTAGTTGGAGTTGTATGTAGAAGTTGGTTAGAACTTCTAAGGGTAGTTGGAGGCGGAGTTGGGCGCGGAGTTGGAGCTAAGCGATTGCCAGGATCGACTTTAACTCGGATAATTATGGGCTTATCGAGGTAAATATCTTGTCCTCTATTGTAATTGGAATTTGCATATTGTTAGAATATATAGTTGAAGTATACTATATATAGAAGCGGCGTAGTTATCGTGATGCCTCGGCTTAAGCGAATAATACTTACGGCAATGTCTTGCGACTTAAGCTGAATTTAAAGAAAATCTTGAGCTGTAATTACATAGGTGTATTACAGTAGACTTGTGTAGTAATGCAGTGGGTAGAATTGTACCGTTAGGGTTAAATGTATAACCCCACTGGTTGGCTTGGTGGCGGCCTCGATAGAGGAGGAGATTTCTGTTGTTGCGGGGGAAGTCTTTGCCGAATTTTACGTAGAATGTTCTCTGAAGAGACCTTATGTTAATAAAGCGCCTTGTGGCCTTATAGGTGGAAGTACTATGCGTGGCGCGATCTACTTGGCTTAGGGAGTAGCCGGCGGTTTGAGGTACTTGGGCGTTTTGCTATTAGTCGATAATCGTCGCGAGGTATGTGAACCTCTTCCTATCTCTTCTAGCATGATATGTGTGAACTATGTAGTGCGGTAGGCGTACATGTGCTAAATGTATGTGATTGGTTTAAAACATAAAGTGTTATAACGACTTTATGGGAAGTTGATTATAATGACTTTATGTGGGTAAGAAAATACATGTGGTTTTAAAAGTCTTGATTTGAACTATAAGCGGCTTGTTATGTGTTAATAAAGAACTTGCGTATTTCTAAAGATTTTGAATCATTTTGAAAGAAGAAGTAATACTTGGTTTTGAAAACTTAAGAGTTATACTAGCTCATGGGAAGTTAGGTATAACGGCTTAAGAATGTTTCTTGATTTGAAATCGAATGTGTATCGACAAACCAACTGCGGCGTTAATAAAAGAAATGTTTTGAATAATTAAGTATTATTAAAACCAGTAGAAACCTCCATCTGCATAGAAGCTAAGATGAGACAAAATGATATTTCTAGATCATGTTCTTTGTAATAAGATTGTAATAAACAAGAATATCTACTCATATAAGGCTTAGGTTTCTCAGTTGTTTAAAGGAGAATTATATTCTTAAATGAATAAGACTATGAACTCTGAAACCTTTCTAAAATGAGAAACTTGAACATTGGAAATTAGGCAAACTTGAACATTGGAAAGAATGTTGCTACTTGATTTTACAAAGAGGAGTAATTGATTTACTTAAGAAAATAATCACTCTATTTTCATATCTACGGGTATTGTGTGACTTTTGTGAAAGTAGCGTATCTTTTAAAGAGTTAATGTATGAAGTACTTTGGGGATAAAAACCCGATCTTGTTAATCATATAGTAGGAAGTACCTTGTGTGAACAACTTGATTGTATTGGTTTGTGATAGCCTTATAATACTTTCTTGTTGCTTTGATAAGTAAGCGTGTTAGGATCTACGTGTGTTAGTATCTTGTGATGTTTGTGTAAAGGGGTTTCCCTTGATTGTGCTTATTAACTATCGATCGTTATGATAGTATTGTGGCATTCATCTCTTGAGATGATTAGGGTTAAAGCCCTCCGATGCGGGGTAGACTTCGGTAGTCGATGGACTATGATTCGAGAATACCTCATGCGAGGTCCGGGGGCTATCTTGAACTCTGAGAGTTCGGGTTAGTGTGCGTCCTTTATGGGCATGCGGTCGCTTGTGGCCGTGCGGACTCGGAAGTCGGGGCGATCTTGGGAGTAGCTACCCTCGATGCGGGAATGCCTCATGCGGGCGAAGAGATTGGCCTATGCGGGTGCGGGAAGTTCGAGACTAGGCGCGCATTAGATCTGCGGGCAAGTGGCGGCTTTGATCATGTAATGATGCAGAGCGGATCTTATAATCTGATTCGCGACCTTGTTGATGCGTAGGTGTTAGTAATCGGCTATGCCCGTACTTACCGTGCGGTGTTATTATGCGCAGTGGGACACAGTGTTCATGTGTGTTCCTTGGTGCTTTTATATCATAAAGCTGCCGCGATGAGAATGTGTCCAGAGCACGATTGATGTTGTGGGCGTGAGACCCTGTTATATTCTTTTGTGATGACTTGAGGCGTGAGTCACGACGATATATTGCTTAGTTATTGTAAAGCGTAGCTTGGTTATCATACATGTCTCTGCTTTGTATAGACTACTATGATTTCATTTCTGATATTTATTTTGATTTCACATACTCGGTACTGTTGTCTTGACCTCGCTTGAGGCTGCGTTCATCTGCGAGTTGAGGTACACGATCGTTGATCTAGCTCTCGGTCACGATTTGAGCGTTTGGGAAGCTCCGTTTCTCGGAGGCTTATCGGTGGTATAGTCCACTGTCGTAGTAAGTGTTTACATTCGGGGTTTGGCGGGGCCTGTCGCCATGGTTATCGTATCATTCTTAAGTGCATGAATCTTGTTGTGTGGCGGGGTTTGTAAAAAGTTAAAGCATTCGTATTAAAAGTTGTCATTTATACATATCGAAAGGCAAGTTCTTCTCATATTATTGTTTCATATTTCATAATATGTCTTGTATCGTTTATGTTCGTGATTACTCGATGTTGTGTCACTAGGGTGCGGGTAAGGCACGATCCAGGCGATTTAGTCGTGACAAAAGTGGTATCGAGCGATTAATCCTCGGAAAGTGTCTCTGAGCCGTATCGATGAGTCTTGATTATCGGTGTGTTGTGCACCACGCGATGTCGAGGAGGCTATAGGATATTTTAGGATTGGTTTCTATTCTTCTCACTCTGAGATCGTGCCTTAGAGGCTTGTGTTGTAAGTTGGACCTCTAACGTATTTCTTTCCACTTGGGTTATGCCTCGCGTAGCGGCCGCGGGAGGGCAAAGCGGTAGGAGGCTGCGAGTAGAGTTTAGAGGTTGCGAGGCCTGAGGCCCGATCTTTACCTAGGGTAGTGCTTCGTTCGGGGATTTCTGCGGCGTCGCTGCCCAGGTGAGTTTAGCGCAGCGGCGATCCTGCTGCGGCCGTGATATATGAACCTTGGTTCCACGGCCAAGAGCAGAATTTAGATTGCAAAGCGACCACATTACTAGCTATAGATTTGGCTACGGAGAGTATCTGCGATGTCTGCATGAGTCTTGAGGACTATCTAAAGAGGTTGTGCAAAGTAATTCTTGATTAGGCTTGGCATGGCACGTATGCGGGCTTATGCGCGGCCGAGGCGATGTAGAGATCGGCGAGTTAACGAAGGACACGAGAAGAGGCGGTCTGGCGAGGTCCTCCACGAATTCGGGGCGTTCGGGGTATGCGGGAGTTGGTGAGCTCGAGCTTAGGTTCCGACTTCTGCGTAGGTTCGGCCATCCGATTGATTTTCTCGGTGTTCACAATGTGGCGGCGTCGTCGGGAATGTCGTCTTTTAGTTGGTGCGTGTTGTACCTATGACCGTCGAGTGCATTGTCGAAAGAGTGTCCTTGCGGGAGGACTTAGCCTTGAGGATCGGTGGGTAGTTTGTCACCTCAGCCAGCTATCGCCTGCAGGCGGGTTTGATTAGACGACTAAGGGAGTGAAGCGATGAATATAGATATATCTTTAACCCTCAGAGTTTTGTTTATGTGATAAGGTGAGTATACCTTAAGTGCTATGTTACGATAGCGGTGTGTTAGTTGTGATTAGAAATCTTGGTTAGTTAGCAGAGTAAGATTTTGGGGATAGAGAAGGTGTGAGCCTTAGAATGTTTCACGTAAAGACCTTAGATGTAAGGCCGTCTCGGGTAAAGGTGTAGTGTTATGTTTTACCCTTATAGGAGTGCATAGTGCCGTGAGCTATGTTCTGGGATAAGTCACGAGTAGTGTGGCATGAAAGATGATAGTTGAGCTAAGAAGACGCTGGGTTTCGTAGCGTGATTAGTGAGAGTTTTCCTTGGGGAGCTGGCGTTTGTGGCGTTGCGGGTCGGGTTGAGGCCGCGTTGCGAGTCAACCAGCGGCATGTTTGGTGGTGGGGTCAATTTGTGGTGGTCCGCCTTGTGATAAGTCACGAGGGTGTTAGGCGAGTTTAGTTAACAACGTCACGATTTCATGAATGTATTCGACCCGATGGTTGGGCGAGAGTCGGCCGTGTTGTCTTAGCAAAGGCCGTTTACTCGGCGAGAGGTTATGCAAGATGATATATCGAGAAAAGTTGTAAGGCTGCGAGGTGCCTACGCTTCACCTTATGAGACAGTGGAGCCGAGGAGCGGTGTTTTTGTTTGGAAGTTTTGCCAAGCATGTGTTAAGAACTTCGGTGAGTCTCGAGAATCGCATTCGCCTCGGGCGGTGTTTGGATTTCGGGGATGGTTGTGGGGATTGTTGTCTCTGTGGAGGTAGTGTTTAAGCTACCGTTTGGTGTTGAATGTCGCCTTTTTAAAGCCTTGTAGGGCGGAAGTGTAAATTGCGGTCGATTGGTTCGATGTTGGCAAGGTTCGATTAGTTAGTTGAGCTTGTTCCGGTAATGTGGATAGTGCGAAGCTTGTCTAGAAGAAGTTACGGCGACTCGGAGGAATTGTGCGGATAATCGGCGGCGGCCTTAGAGTTCGGTGTGATCGGTCTGCTTGAAGGTACCACCCGGGTTGGGTGTGAGTTTGGAATCTGAGAGGAACTTAGCGAGTTACTTTGGGCCGCACGAGTTCATGTGAAGAATAGGCGGGTTGCCTATATGTTAGCTTTTCGTCAGAGCTTAGGAGGTATGCGTCGATCTTTCGTATTGTTATGATCGGGAAAAGTATCGGAGATCCATCGAGTGATCGACAATGATGACCACGTTAGAGATAGTAGCCAGAGTTTTGGGCGAGCGATGTCGGAAATGTGGAAAGAGTTCGAGTATCACGACATCCTCGAGGATCGCGTGCGATGGTACCGTTTGTTGGAGTCGCTGAGAAGGTTAATGCCTCGAGCAAAGTGACAAAGTGGTATCTCTGACGAGTAAAGAGAGAAGCGAGCATGTATGGCGAGCATTGATGTGATCATTTCTTTTTGTAAAGAGAAGGTGCGAAAGTAGTATATTTTAGACCCCGGTGAGTAGTGTTTTGTGGTGATGATTAGAGGTGTTTTCCTCGTGGACTTAGATAGAAGTGTGTGCGCGGTGTTTACGTGGCGGTGTGGCGGGATTGTTCTCGTAAGTATAGTAGTGAAGACTATCTTGGCGGCGTTTGTTTGAGACTTAGAAGGAACATTCGGGACGAATGTTTCTAAGGAGGAGAATGTTATACCGTATTTCCGGTATATGCTGCGGGGGCGTCGTAGAAAAGTTTGTGCCTTAAAGTGCTTGGCGAATTTTATTTGTGCATAACACGGTTAAGTCGTTTTTAGTGAAAGCGTTTTCCACGACTTCGTGAGAATTTCCGGCTATGTCATTTTAATTTTTGCGGATTTTTAGAGAGGCGAAACATTTTTGTGGCGAGAGGCGACACTTGTCACCCTCCCATTGGAGCACGTTAGGCGGTAAAGAGGTGGGCAATTGACCATTGTTGGTCAAGGGTTGGTAGGATATTTTGTGGTAGATGGATAAGGTGCACTTGGCAAGATCTTGGCCTACACTTGCCTTGCACTTGGCGAGATCTTGGCCATTGGTTGGCCTTTGCTAGGCTATAAATACCACCCTTTGGAAGACATATTCATCCTAAAATGTTCTAAGTCTTAGAAATCCTCCCCCTCCCCTCTTGTTTGACTCTCGTCCAGAGCCACTCCTAGATAGGCCACTTGTGGCGAGAGCCTCACTCCCCACTGTGGTGTGGTAGTGGGGTACCCCACTAGCCTAGTTGTTTCGTATAATACCACTCTTGATAGAAATACCCTCAAAGTATTGTTATAATGCCCAAATTACCTTAGCCATATACCTTGTTGTATTAAGGTTATACCTATCTGAAAAGCCGAAATACTATTATACTTACCGTCGGTCACCAAAGAAACCACAGGAAAATCTCCATGGTTAGTTGGAGTTGTATGTAGAAGTTGGTTAGAACTTCTAAGGGTAGTTTGGAGGCGGGTTGGAGCGCGCGGAGTTGGAGCTAAGCGATTGCCGGGATCGACTTTAACTTTCGGATAATTATGGGCTTATCGAGGTAAATATCTTGTCCTCTATTGTAATTGGAATTTGCATATTGTTAGAATATATAGTTGAAGTATACTATATATAGAAGCGGCGTAGTTATCGGATGCCTGCGGCTTAAGCACGAATAATACTTACGGCAATGTCTTGCGACTTAAGCTGAATTTAAAGAAAATCTTGAGCTGTAATTACATAGGGTTGTATTACGATGACTTGTGTAGTAATGCAGTGGAGTAGAATTGTACAGTTAGGGTTAAATGTATAACCCCTGGTTGGCTTAGTGGCGGCCTCGATAGAGGAGGAGATTTCTGTTGTTGCGGGGAGAGTCTTTGCGAATTTTACGTAGAATGTTCTCTGAAGAGACCTTATGTTAATAAGCGCCTTGTGGCCTTATAGGTGGAAGTACTATGCGTGGCGCGATCTACTTGGCTTAGGAGTAGTAGGCGGTTTGAAGTACTTGGAGCGTTTTGCTATTAGTCGATAATCGTCGCGGTATGTGAACCTCTTCCTATCTCTTCTAGCGTGATATGTTTGAACTATGTAATGCGGTGAGCGTCATGTGCTAAATGTATGTGATTGGTTTAAAACATAAAGTGTTATAACGACTTTATGGGAAGTTGATTATATGACTTTATGTGGGTAAGAAAATACATGTGGTTTTAAAAGTGCTTGATTTGAACTATAAGCGGCTTGTTATGTGTTAATAAAGAACTTAGCGTATTTCTAAAGATTTTGAATCATTTTGAAAGAAGTAATACTTGGTTTTGAAAACTTAAGAGTTATACTAGCTACATGGGAAGTTAGGTATAACGGCAAGAATGTTTCTTGATTTGAAATCGGAATGTGTATCGACAAACCAACTGCGGCGTTAATAAAAGGAAATGTTTTGAATAATTAAGTATTATTAAAACGGTAGAAACCTCCATCTGCATAGAAGCTAAGATGAGACAAAATGATATTTCTAGATCATGTTTCTTTGTAATAAGATTGTAATAAACAGAATATCTACTACATATAAGGCTTAGGTTTCTCAGTTGTTTAAAGGAGAATTATATTCTTAAATGAATAAGACTATGAACTCTGAAACCTTTCTAAAATGAGAAACTTGAACATTGGAAATTAGGCAAACTTGAACATTGGAAAAGAATGTTGCTACTTGATTTTACAAAGAGGAGTAATTGATTTACTTAAGAAAATAATCACTCTATTTTCATATCTACGGGTATTGTGTGACTTTTGTGAAAGTAGCGTATCTTTTAAAGAGTTAATGTATGAAGTACTTTGGGGATAAAAACCGATCTTGTTAATCATATAGTAGGAAGTACCTTGTGTGAACAACTTGATTGTATTGGTTTGTGATAGCCTTATAATACTTTCTTGTTGCTTTGATAAGTAAGCGTGTTAGGATCTACGTGTGTTAGTATCTTGTGATGTTTGTGTAAAGGGTTTCCCTTGATTGTGCTTATTAACTATCGATCGTTATGATAGTATTGTGGCATTAAATCTCTTGAGATGATTAGGGGTTAGGCGCCCTCCGATGCGGGGTAGACTTCGGTAGTCGATGGACCTATGATTGAGAATACCTAAATGCGAGTCGGGGGGCTATCTTGCGAACTCTGAGAGTTCGAGTTAGTGTGCGTCCTTTATGGGCATGCGGTCCTTGTGGCCATGCGGACTCGGAAGTCGGGGCGATGCGGGAGTAGCTACCCTCGATGCGAGGAATGCCTGCATGCGGGCGAAGAGATTGGCCTATGCGGAGTGCGGGAAGTTCGAGGACTAGGCGCGCATTAGATCTGCGGGCAAGTGGCGGCTTTGATCATGTAATGATGCAGAGCGGATCTTATAATCTGATTCATGACCTTGTTGAGTGCGTAGGTGTTAGTAGTCGGCTATGCCGCCGTACTTACCCGTGCGGTGTTATTATAGCACAGTGGGACACGGTGTTCATGTGTGTTCCTTGGTGCTTTTATATCATAAAGCTGCGGTGATGAGGAATGTGTCCCACAGGCACGATTGATGTTGTGGCGTGAGACCCCTTTGTTATGTTCTTTTGTGATGACTTGAGGCGTGAGTCACGACTTGATATATTGCTTAGTTATTGTAAAGCGTAGCTTGGTTATCATCGTGTCTTACCTTTGTATAGACTACTATGATTTCATTCTGATGTTATTTATTTTGATTTCACATACTCGGTACTGTTATGCGACCTCCTTGAAGGCTGCGTTCATCTGCATGAGTTGAGGTACGCGATCGTTGATCCTAGCTCGGGAGTCACGGTTTCAGCGTTTGGGAAGCTCGTTTCTCGGAGGCTTATCGGTGGTATAGTCCGCATGCGTAGTAAGTGTTTACGTTCGGGGTTTGGCGGGTACATCGCCCGTGGTTGTCGTATCATTCTTAAGTGCATGTAATCTTTGTTGTGGCGGGGTTTGTAAAAAGGATTAAGCTGTTCATATTAAAAGTTGTCATTTATACGTATCTTAGAAAGGCAAGTTCTTCTCGTATTATTGTTTCATATTTCATAATATGTCTTGTATCGTTTATGTTCATTTGATTACTGCGATGTTGTGTCACTAGGGTGCGAGGTAAGGCACGATCCGCGGGCGATTTGGTCGTGACACCAAACTTCGCTAAGGAAATGGATTATACAACTTACAATTTAAACATCAAAAGTACAATCAGTACATAGAGCGAATTCTATTTTAGGCAATCCAAATACAACGAGAATGGATCATTTAAGGAGTAGGACAAACTTTCTTTATCTTAAGGAATTATGCTAGAAGAGAGATAGTTCACATACCTTTTGCTAAATCCACAAGCTAAGCGAATGTAATACCGTATTTCCAGTATATGCGTGAGGAATACGTCTGGTTGTCCTTAGTTAGCCTTGGGCGTTTTCTTTTGTACCTGACTCGCTAAAGAATCGTTTCAGAAGCGTTTCTGACTTTAAGTAGAGTAAATTCCAGCTATGCCATTTCTTATTTTGCGGATTTTTAGAGGCGAAACATTTTGGACCAGCGGGAGGGTGGCATGTCACCTCGCATTGGAAACAAGTGGGGTGGCTTTGGGCGATTAGGCGTCAGAGGGTGTTGGCCTTGGCGATTGGTTCCTTGCTTAGGCCTTGTTTTGTGCCATGTTTTGTGGAGTGTTTTGTGGAGTGTTTTGTGGAGTAGGGTTAGGGTGCACTTGGCTTGATCTTGGCCTTACACTTGCCTTGCACTTGCCTTCATTTGGCCATTGGTTGGCCAAGGCTTGGCTATAAATACCCTCTTGAGATGAAGAGTTCTTCATCCACAAAAGCCTTCAAGTCTAAAATCCTTCCCTCTCCTTTGTAGCAATTCGTCCAGCACCCACTCCGCCGAGAAGCTTGGCAGAGGCTACCCCCAACTGGCAGAAACCTACCCTCCACTTGGTAGAAAAGTTGCCTTCTTGTTTTGTTATAATGCCCAAAATACCTAGCCCAAATACCTTAGTACTTAGTAGAAGTTGTGAAGAACTTCTAAGGTTTCATGGAGCATCTGACTTAGGAGCAAAACCTTGCTCGGTAGCGACTTTTCTAGGATATTATTGGGCTTACAGGGTAACTAATCCTAACCCTCTTTTGAATTAGAGAATACTTCTTTGTTGTAGTATTAGAACAAGTATTAGATACTTAGAAGAATATCAAGAATAGAATTGTATTATCACGATAGAAGGGTTTAAAGAAGAATAATTAGTACTCACTTAGAATTTGTTTTCTGATGAACTTACATAGCTCATGGGTAGGGTTGTGCTGCCAGACTTCAGTAGAATTATGAACCCTCTGTTTAGAATGACCTTGAGTAGTCTAGACTTTGATTGATATGCTGTGACTATTATGGTGACTCTCTGCGCGACATATTGACTTAGCGGTGGTTTTATTTGAGAAGGTATGTGATTCTTCTAAAGCATGATATTTTACAATATATAGTGCGGTGAGCGTACGTGTATTAACTGAATAATACTTATGGCAATGCCTGGCTTAAGCACGAATAATACTTACAGTGATGCCTCGGCTAAGCACTGAATAACAAAGAAGCGAAAACATTTCAAAGAATCTTGAATCATTTTTAACGAGAAGATAAATATTTGGTTTTAAAACAAAAGCTTAAGAGTTATACTAGCTTTATGGGAAGTTAGGTATATGACTTAAGAAGATAAAAAGGCATTTACTTGTTTGTTTATAAAAGCCTTGTATTGATTTTACATTAAGTGTAGTAAGATTTGTGTGATAAGTAGACATATTATGATGCTACAGGTTAGTGTCTTGAATGCTGTGCTTACGTTGCTAAGGTAAGTCCGTTGTCTTGTTATTGTATCACTACCCGCCATTGGTATTATCTGAGGGCTTGCCCCAGTGATGAGTCTATCGGCCTATGCGGTCTGTGAGACTATGCGGGCGGCGGTATGCTCGAGATTGATCATTCGGGTGTTTAGCTTTGATGCGGGATTCCTATGCGGTCTGTTGAGACTATCACGATCTTTTGAGGCTATGCGAGTGCGGGAGCCTGGCGGATCTGGGGTTGGCTGCCCCGATGCGAGGAATACCTCGTGCAGTGCGTGTGTGACCTATGCGGCTGCGGAAGTCGGGACTAGGCACGCGAGAATGATACTATGGCGATTGGCGCTTGCCCGATCATTCGCGGCCTAGAATAGACTGTTCTGATTTTCTATTCTTGTTGTTTGTGATGTGTATGTGCAATTGAGGATTGTATTTGTGAAAAGGTTTTAAATACTTTGATTTTATTCGATTCTTTATAGTTTCACATACTTGGTACTGTTGTCTTGACCTCCTTGAGTGCGTTCATCGCGGTAAGAGCAGCGGTGCTAGATCATTCTAGGATCTACGTTGGTGTCGGAGCTCGGCGTTTCAGGAGGCTCTACTTTTAGGTATGATCTCACTGTTGTAGATAGTTTTGTCTGATCGGTATGGCGGGCCTGTCGCCATAGTTGTATATTTCCTTAAGTGCGTAGTCTGTTATGCGATGTCGGATGTAGCGCTAAACCGTGTTTTTATATATATGCAGAAAGCGATGTTTTCTCACTTAAAGCGTATTCTATTTTATAAAGCTGTTTCATGTCTTGCTTTATATTTCCGATTACTACGATGTATGACTACTTGGGTGCCGGTAAGGCACGATCCACGGGCCTGGGCAGTGCGTGACAAAAGTAGTATCGAGCGATTAATCCTCGGAAAGTGTCTGAGCCGTATCGATGAAGTCTTGGTTATAGGTGTGTTGTGCACCACACCAATGTCGAGCTATAGAGATATTAGGATTAGTTTCTATTCTTCTCATTACGAGATCGTGCTTTAGAAGCATGTTATAGGTTGGACCCTCTAACGTATTCCTTTCTATGCTGATTATGCCTCGCGTAAAACCGGGCCCGAGAGGAGCAAAGCGGCGAGGGCTAGCGAGACACCGAGTTACGAGGGCTCAGGCCCGATCTATACGAGGCAGCGAGTTATAGCGCCCGCCAACCCAGCGAACCACAGTACCCCGCCTCATCCCCTGGCACTGGGGCGGAGGTTAGGAATCTGAGGAGATGTGACTTTTGGCTAAAGTTGTGGCCCGATCTGAGAGGCTGGATCGGCGGTTCGATTCGGCTCCAGCTCGGTCGCACGCGTGGTGCGAGGCGAATAGTTTGAGACCTACGGGATTTCCTTAGTTGTAGCCCTCGAGTTTCGGGTCGGCGGAAAGATGATCCGCGAGTTCATCCGTCATTTGAGAGGATTATCACGGGTGATCGGGGCTTGGCCCGAGTCGGTGACATTCAGTTCGCATCAATGCGTGATACATGATCGATTGGTTTGATTCATGGGAGCTTTCCGGGAGAGCATGCCTCCGGCGGTATGGGATGAGTTTTGAGGCTTTTCTCACACACTTGCCTCGCGGATGAGGAGAACGCAGTGATAGATTCTTGTTCTTTGAGGCGGGAGGGCCTTGCGGTGAGGAGTCTGATGTCGAGTTTGATTCTTTGGCTCGATATGTCCCGCACAGTGCGAGATGGAGGGCGGTGCATCGCTATGTCCTTTGGGCTAGATGATTACATGGCGAGTCTTGTGCGGGTGTGTCCGCTTGGCCGAGCATGGGCATAACCGTATGCGAGCTCGTCTGGGATGTGAGGCGTAGAGGCGCCGGGTAAGCGATATCAGCGGCGAAGAAGGCGAGGCGGGTTCTTTTGAGTGGTCCTCGAGGTGGCGGCATCGGAAGTCAGTTGCACCACGGCCGGCGCGAGCGCTCCTACCTCATTCGATGACCGCAGGCGATCGGCGGTCGGGCCCAGGACTTGATTTCGAGTGGCGGGGTGCTAACGTTCGAGTGCTCGGTGTGCCCGTTGTGGAAGATACCATGCAGGGCGTACTCGGGAACTGCTATACTTGTGGCGGCGAGTCATTTCGCGAGTTTGTCGGCCGGGCGGCGGTAGTAGGGCGATCTACGAGTGCGTGCCGCTTCCGTCCCAGCGATTTACTCGCCGGAGAGCAAGGTACACATGGATCAGGAGTCGCGGCGAGAGCCGTGGCGCGAGTCCCGGTTCGCGGTCCTCGAGCGCGTATATGCTTTGTCGGTAAGCGGATCGGAGGCCTCGCGATGTAAATCACGGTACCTTATCGGTTCACGGGCTTGATGTGTATGCTTTGATAGATCAGGGTTCTACTGCGTCCTATATATCTCCCTTGTTGCTAGTAGGATAGGGATAGAGCACGAGTCCATGTTAGACCGCTTTCGAGGTAGCTACGCGATGGGTGATTCGGTGGTAGCTCGGCGGGTATATAGAGCTTGTCTGTGACCGTTTGCGATCGTCGGACACTGGCCCGACTTGATAGAGTTGGAGATGATTGACTTGGCGTGATTATGGGGATGGATTGGCTGGCTTAACGCTACGCCAATGTAGGCTAGAGAAAGTAATGCAGTTCGATTTCTGAGGCCGGTTGTTGAGTGGGAGAAGCGGTATCGTAGAAGGTAGGTTTATTTCTACCTCGAGGCTAGGAAGATAGTGCGAAGGGTATATCTACCATCTCGTTCGGGTGTTTGATCTTGAAGGCTGCGGTACCAGATTTCGATCGGTTCGATGAGCGAGTTCCCAGACGTGTTTCGGATGACCTCGGGTATCCCTCACGAGAGAGATCGAGTTTTGTATAGATGTGTTGCGGATACCGGCTATTTCCATTCCACCATCTGAATGGCACTGCCGAGTTGAGAAAGTTGAAGGATTAGCTTAGGGATTTGCTAGAAAGGGCTTCATTAGGCCCAGTGTTTCTCACGGGGCCGGTATTGTTCGTGAAGAAGAAGGGCGGGGCCAGCTGCGTGTGTGTTGATTCTGACGGTGAACAAGGTGACCATTAAACGAATACCCTTCCGGGATTGATGATTTGTTCGACGATTGCGAGGCGCGAATGTTTCTCAAGATTGATCTGCGTTCGGGCTATCATCGAGTTAAATGTCGAGAGAGGTGGATGTCCTGAATTTGCATTCGGACGATGCGGGCATTATGAGTTGGTCATGTCTTTTGGGTTGACGATACTCGTGTATTCATGGATTTGATGAGCAGTGTTCAAACCATTTTGAACCGTTTGTGATAGTGTTCATTGATGATATCTTGGTTTTATTCGCTCGGGCGGGGCATGCGGAGGCGTTTGAGGCTGTCTTGTGATTCTCGAGACCGGCGATTATCGCCAAGTTTTCCAAATGTGAGTTTTGGTTGACTTGATGGCGTTTCTTGGGCATATTGTGGTGATGGCATTAGTGGATCTGGCGAATCGAAGCGATCGGGGACTTGGCCTAGACCTCTTACTCAGCGGAGGTTACGCGATTTCACAGGCCTTGCGAGGATATTATCGGCGGTTCGTGGAGAAGTTTGCTTATCTCTACACCATTGACTAAGTGGCTCGAGCGGCCAAGTTTGATGGTGATGCTTGTGGCGGGGTTTCGATTCTTTGAAAGAGACTAACGCCGCCCGTTCTTACTCTTCGGAGGTCGGATGGTTATGTCGTGTATTGTGATGCGTCGGGCATCGAGGCTGGGATGTGTGTTGATGCGGCATGGCGAGTTATAGCATATGCATCCGGCGGTGAAGAAACACGGAGAACTACCCGCTTCATGATTTAGAGTTGGCGGTATGATTGCGCTTTGAAGATGCGGAGGCACTATTTGTATGGGGTTGGCGTGGATATTTATACAGACCACAGAGCCTCGGTATATCTTGACGAGAGGTGAACTTACGGCGAGAGCGGTGGTTAGAGTTGCTTAAGGATTACGATGTTGATATCAGCATGTACCACGGGAAGGCGATGTTGTGGCGAGATGCTCTTAGTCGTAGAGTCGATGGGAGCTTATCGGATGTGCGGCCAGCGAGGAGGACATGGTTGCGTGATTTGCATCGATTAGCGAGCCTTGGTGTCCGTTTGATTGATTACGATAGCGATGGGGTTAGAGTTCGTGAGGTTGCGAGTCTTCCGTCGAGGTGAAGAAGCGCGATTCGAGGATCCGGTTTTGTGCGTTATCGTGATCTGACTCTTCGTGAGCAAGGGTCGCTTTGGTAGCTTTGATGATGGGTGCTAAGGTTTGGCGGTTGTGTGTTCCGGATGTTTGAGACTTGGCGAGTTCTTGGGAAGCACGGCGCGCGTTACTCTATCCGTCGAGTCGACCAAGATGTACCACGACGCCCAGATACGTGTATTGGTGGGATGGCGAAGAGGGCGTTGCGAGTTCGTAGCTCGGTGCCGTGTTGTCGGCGGTGAAGGTAGAGCACGAGGCACGGTGGTTTATTCTGAGCGATTGAGATCGACACGGAAGTGGGAGGTAATCAGCATGGACTTCATCGGGATTACCTCGCTTTCGGAGGAGACATGATTCTATATGGGTTATAAATCGGCGGTGTGAAATCAGCCACTTTCTTCCGTTAGGGCGACTTTCGGTGAGGATTATGCGGACTTTACATCAGAGATCGTCAATGCATAGAGTCCTGGTTCGTCATATCGAGAGAGGGCGGTTCTGGCTAACACGGAGTCGCTTCGAGAGGGTTTAGGGGCGGTGAGCACAATCTGCATTTCATCCGCAGACAGAGCGGACGAGCGGCGCTATCGGACTCTTGAGGATATCTGCGAGCTGTGTTATTGACTTGATGGTAGTTGGGAGGATCATTTGCCTCTAGTTGAGTTTGCGTATAATAATAGCTACTGCTCGAGTATTCGGATGGCGCCTTATGAGGCCTTGTATGGGAGGAAGTGCGAGATCGCCTATAGGTTGGTTCGATGTGGGCGAGTGCGGCTAATCCGGACGGTTGGTGCGTGGCGATGGATAAGGTGAAGCTTATCGAGGCGACTATTGGCGGCTCGAGTCGGCGAAGTCGTATCTGAGATCATCGTCGTCGGCATGCAGTTAGCGATAGATGATTAGGTTTTCCTAAAGTGTCACCATGAAGGTGTGATGAGATTCGGGAAGAAGGCTTCGGCCAAAGTACATTGGGCGTTTGATTGTCGCGAGGTAGGCAAGGTTACTACGAGTTGAATCTGCCGTCCGTCTGGGAGCGGTGCATCGGTGTTTCGCGTATCTATCTTTGAGAGATGTATGGGGATCCATCTGGTACACCCGATTGGCGATGTCGGTGGCCAGGGTTATCGTATGAGGAGATTCCCATAGGGATAGTCGATCGTCGAGTTAGGCGTCTGCGGACGAAGGGCGTGGCCGTCAAAGTCTTGTGGCGGAGCAGCTCGGGAGGAGATGGCGTGGGGCCGAGGAGGACATGAGACAGAAGTATCCTCACCTATTCCCCACCTCCAGGTAATTCACTTTCCTACTTGTAAATTTCCATTATCGTTTATGCCTAAGTGTTGTTTTGTGGCCGCGTGTGGCATTTGCAAACTGTTTAAGTTATGAAGAATCTTATCGTTAACTGTCTTGAGAAGGAACATTCGGGACGAATGTTTCTAAGGAAGGAGAATGTAATACCAGTATTTCGAGTAATATGCGTAAGGAATACGTTAAAAGTTGGCCTTAGTTAGCCTTGGGCGTTTTCTTTTGTACCTGACTCTAAAAGAATCGTTTCGTGCAGAAAGCGTTTCCTGACTTCGTAGAGTAAATTCGGCTATGCCATTTCTTATTTTGCGGATTTTTAGAGGCGAAACATTTTGGACCAGCGGGAGGGTGACATGTGTCACACGCATTGAAACAAGTGGGGTGGCTTTGGGCGATTGGGCGTCGAGAGGGTGTTGGCCTTGGCGATTGGTTCCTTGCTTAGGCCTTGTTTTGTGCCATGTTTTGTGGAGTGTTTTGTGGGTGTTTTGTGGGTAGGGGTTAGGGTGCACTTGGCGATCTTGGCCTTACACTTGCCTTGCACTTGTCTTCATCTTGGCCATTGGTTGGCCAAGGCTTGACTATAAATACCCTCTTGAGATGAAGAGTTCTTAATCCAAAACCTTCAAGTCTAAAATCCTTCCTCTCTCCTTTGTAGATTCGTCCAGCCCACTCGCTTGAGAAGCTTGGCGAGGCTACCCCACAGCCTTGAAACCTACCCCCTCCTTGGTGAAAATTTGCCTTCTTGTTTTGTTATAATGCCCAAAATACCTAGCCCAAATACCTTAGTACTTAGTAGAAGTTGTGAAGAACTTCTAAGGTTTCATGGAGCATACAACTTAGGAGCAAAACCTTGCTCAGTGCGACTTTTCTAGGATATTATTGGGCTTGCAGGGTAACTAATCCTAACCCTCTTTTGAATTAGAGAATACTTCTTTGTTGTAGTATTAGAACAAGTATTAGATACTTAGAAGAATATCACGAATAGAATTGAGCTATTATCACGGTGAAGGGTTTAAAGAAGAATAATTGGTGTACTCGCAGAATTTGTTTTCTGATGAACTTACATAGCTCATGGGTAGGGTTGTGCTGCCCGACTTAGTAGAATTATGAACCCTCTGTTTAGAATGACCTTGAGTAGTCTAGACTTTGATTGATATGCGTGACTATTATGGTGACTCTGCTTGCGACATATTCAACTTGGCGGTGGTTTTATTTGAGAAGGTATGTGATTCTTCCTAAAGCATGATATTTTACAATATATAGTGCGGTGAGCATGTGTTAATGAATAATACTTATGGCAATGCCTCGCGGCAAGCTTTGAATAATACTTACGGCAATGCCTCGGCTTAAGCTTTGAATAACAAAGCGAAAACATTTCAAAAGAATCTTTGAATCATTTTTAGGAAGATAACTATTTGGTTTTAAAACAAAAGCTTAAGAGTTATACTAGCTTTATGGGAAGTTAGGTATAACAACAGAAGATAAAAGGCTATTTACTTGTTTGTTTATAAAGCCTTGTATTGATTTACATTAAGTGTAGTAAGATTTGTGTGATAAGTAGACATATTATGATGCTACAGGTTAGTGTCTTGAATTCTTTGCTTACGTTGCTTGCTTAGGTAAGTCCGTTGTCTTGTTATTGTATCACCTACCCCTTGGTATTATCTGAGGGCTTGCCGCTTGATGGTCTATCGGCTATGCGATCTGTGAGACTATGCGAACAGCGGTATGCTCGAGTTGATCATTCGGGTGTTTAGCACGATCACGGGGATTCCTGTGCGATCTGTTGAGACTATCACGATCTTTTGAGGCTATGCGGGCTGCGGGAGCCTAGGCGGATCTGGGGTTGGCTGCCCCGATGCGAGAATACCTCATGCGGTGTGTGTGACCTATGCGGGCTGCGGAAGTCGAGACTAGGCGCATGAGAATGATACTATGGCGATTAGCCTTGCCGATCATTCGCGGCCTAGAATAGACACATTCTGATTTTCTATTCTTTGTTGTTTGTGATGTAGCCTTATGTGCAATTGAGCGGTGTATTTGTGAAAAGGTTTTAAATACTTTGATTTTATTCGATTCTTTATAGTTTCACATACTTGGTACTGTTATGCGACCTCCTTGGAGCTGCGTTCATGCGCGGTAAGGGCAAGCGGTGCTAGATCCACGTTCTAGGATCTACGTTGGTGTCGGAGCTCATCCTTTCGGAGCTCTGCTTTTAGGTATGATCTCCGCATTGTAGATAGTTTTATGCGATCGGTATGGCGGGGCCACTGTCCGCCATAGTTATATATTTCCTTAAGTGCAGTCACATGTTATGCGATGTCGGATGTAGCTGCTAAACCATGTTTTTATATATATGCGAAAAGCGATGTTTCTCATAAAGCGTATTCTATTTTATAAGCATTTCATGTCTTGCTTTATATTTCGTTGATTACTCGATGTATGACTACTTGGGTGCCCGGTAGGCACGATCACGAACCACTGGAGCGGGTGTGACACGAATCGCCCGTGCGTAGAAGTATCAACCTATAATGGTCACTGACAAGACTATCGACACAGTCTACAACGTAGAATAATACTAAGTATCACGGTCTCTAATTCTCGGAAAATCGGGCGTGACACTTCCTTTGTTTCTCACTTTTCCACCTTTTTCAAGGCGAATACAATAACCAACCGCCACATTTAAGGCTCAAAACAACAACCAAACAAAAGAGGATTACCGCGCTTACAATACGTGTAAAATTCCGCGCACAATTCATCTGAAATAGCTCCGTAATCTAGCCATTCTCGTGACATAAATAATAACACTAAGTCCTTTCCAATCCTTTTCCAATTCCAAGTTCTAAGGTCTAACATGTTATATAGTCATAACCAAGCAACAACTACAATTTCCTTCTTTTTACAACATGCGGCGACTTTACTAATAATCGCTTGAATTGAAATCTTAGGGCTAACATGCTAGTTTCGGATTAGGGTTCAATAGCCTGACACTTATCAAACCTCATAATATATAACTCATGCTTGCTAATATCCATAGCTACAACAATAAGTAAGTCTTAACTACTAAAGCGACAAAATTATACCTTTATAAGCCCTTAAAATTTCCAAGATTCAAAGTCGCGCCTTATGATTCTTAGCTCGCTCCTTAAGTTCCAATCCGCTCCAAACTCCTTATAAGCCTATGAAGAACCCGTGCTCAAGTTCAACTTCAAAGTTGAAGAACTTAAGTTTCCATATGCGACTAACGTGAAAACTCTGTTTTTCCAAAATATTTCTATTGAGATACACTTACAATACACTCATGAACCTTGGTTTAAAGTCTTGTGGCTAATGGATCACAAACTAAAAATTTTATTATTTGGGAATGGAGCAAACCGAGCTCTCAAGGCTAAGCTCAATGTTCTCTCAATTTTTTTCTAAGTGTGGAAGTCTTGCTACTAGTAGTAGTAGTAGTAGTATATATAAATAAAACAAAGGCTAGGATAAAACCAAATGGAAGTCTAGGATGAAGATCGTGGATCGAAGCCAGTGGACAAGTTGACCTTGGTCAACAATCTTAAGCTCTAACTTAGCAAGACTTTCTCATCCACACAATTGTCAAATGACCCTTTTGCCTTTGCATAAATCGACCAAGCCATGTGGGAGGTGCGCCATATGCCCTCCCGTTCGTCCGTAAAATTAGTAACCCTCGTGGGTACCCCCAAAGCGTAAAATTCCTCGGGTGGGCCTTACGTGACCAAATCGTAAAAATAAATTTCCATAATGTTAATAGGTTCCATACTCTTCAAATAATGCATTTTGAGAATCGATTCGGCAACGAACATTTTCCTTTCAGAAGCGTCAGGAAGATTTTCGTCGGAAAAACAATTCTTTCCTTCGTACCAATTTCCAAGTCTTGATTCCTTACACTTTCTTACACATGTCACGGACTTACGGGATGTAACAACATTCCGGGATGGCGCGCCATAGCTGTGAACAACGAGGAAAAAGCGAACTCGGTGGCTAGAACTACGTGTATCACGTGAAGCGAAGCCTGAGCTCGACGACCACTCGGCATACTGCAGGCGAGCGTCACGAACTGGCGGAGGACCACTGCAGCGGTGGAGGTGCACATCTGTCTGCTGCGGAGGCGGTTGCACTGAAAGTTACCAAAGGATCCTGCCGTCGGACCTGCTGCTGTCAGTTGTCAATGCGTCGATCTACGTCTACCGGCTGCTAACGCGTAAGCCCATCTTGAGCCATGCTTCATCTTTGGCGAAAGAGCTACTCTTACACAACCCTCTCTGGATAGTCATCAGACGTGATAAATCGATACATAATATGCTCTCAGTTTGCTAAATCCTAGCTAGTAACAAGGCGTCTCTTTGCAACCAGTACTTTGCACTCTTGGTGCGTGGGCGAAGGTCCGGATATCATAGCCGAGTAGGAGCTGCTATTGGCCCAGGCTAAACTCTCTGGGGTGGCGTCGTCGCGAGAACTCCCGAATGAAGCACCACCTAGGTGATGATTGGGCGTGTGCCTCGTAACCCTCTGTGCTCTCTCGCGGCTCATAATTGCCTTGCCATACAGGCCGGGTTGCCTGCGGAGCATAGCGGTAGGGGCAGGAATATGTTAGAGGTCGACATAACACAACTCTAAGCACGATCTCGGTGAGAAGAATGAAAACGATCCTAAATATCCTAGCCTCCACGATTATTGGTGTGGTGCGGCTGCAGATAATCAAGACTCTACTAGATACGGTGCAGACTTTCAGAGATTAAGCGCTGCGATACCACTTTTGTCGACCGAACCGGGCGTGGTAGTTGCACCGGGCACAGTAGACATCGAGTGTCGGCGGAATATAAAACAAGACATAAAATAATATGAAGTGTGAAGCGATTATACGAGAAAAGTTGCCTTCGGCATATATATATAAAAACTTAAATCCGACGATTACATCCACTTTTACAAACTACGCCCGCATGACTACGGACCTCCCAAGAATGATATGACAATGGCGGGACCAGGGCCGCCGTATATGCTGTTCGGGGCGGGTGCAGTGCCTTACCAGGCGCTGGTAATCATCATCGAGAGAAAATCAGCGGAACATAACACATGAGTCATGAAACAAGAGATATAATAATAAGCAGGCCAACAGCGGTTGCCTTGGTATATACATAAAACACGAGCAGTTTAATCCTTTTACAACCACCTTGCCTTGTACTACAGACCTGCAAGATTTCTGCGACTATGGCGGGGCGGGGCCGCCGTACCACGATATGCAGAACCTCTGACTCGGGAAACACATGCAAAGATAAGCCTCGGAGAAGCGGAGCTTCCCGCTGTTGCGTGATCTATGGCGAGGATCACGACCGATGTACCTACTGCGGCGTGAGCGGCCCGAAAGGAGTCGATCAGCGGTACCCAGTATGTGAAGCGTAAAATCGTAAATGAAATCATACTAGTCTATATAAGCGGGAGACATGTATGATAACCAAACTCTGATTCACAACATAAAGCGATCATGTCGTTCGGACTCGCCTCCAGTCATCACTCAAATATAACTATGGGTCTCACGCCCGCTCAATCATGTTCGGCATTATGGCGCGTACCCACAGAATTCGCCGGTGTAGACATGTCCATGATGCAACAATAATACCAATGCCGCTGGCCCACGTACCGGAGTGCGCATCGGTGTGAACGCGTCCGTGGCATCATGATAATATCTTGGGTGATCAACCACGCGGCCACGTGCCGAGTGCATCGGTGTAGACATGTCCATGTAACCACAATAATATATCGGGTAATCAACCTGCGCATGGTCCACGTGCCGGAGTCTGCATCGGTGTAGACATGTCCATATAACATCGACAACGAGGCGATAATCAAAATGAAATATGCGTGGAATTCTCAGTCGCGCCGACACGTCCAGTAAGTTCTCGACAAGTCAATGACCTCTATCGAGAGCCAGCGGTAACAGAAATACAACATGCAGCAACAAGACTATAAATCACATGGAGCAAGTTTCACAGCGACTCAAGTACTTCGCAAGTCACGCGATACGTAGTATAAAAATCGTGACTATCTTTTTAAGTAAACAAGACACTTCCACTTTTGTAAAATCAAGTAACAACATTATTTTCCAAGCGTTCAAGTTTACTAATTTCAAATGCTCAAGTCACTTATTTTAGAAGGTTTCATAACTCATAGTCTTAATCTCTTTTAAAACAATTGAGTAACATATGTCATATATGTGAGTAGTTTATTCTTGTTTATAACGATCTTATTCTGTGACCGTGATCTAGAAAATATAATATCATTTGTCTCGTCTTAGCACATGCGGATGGAGGTTTCTCTTGGTTTAATACAACACGTCATTATTCAATACATTTTCCTTTATTAGCTTATTTGCGATGGTGCAATGATGCGTTACGATTCGAAATCGGTAAAGCATTATCCTTTAAAACCAGTACTCATTACTCACGAATGAGGTTTCACAAATATCACATTAAAACAAATAAGTTAAGTCTCTTATCTTATAAGATCAAGTCTCTTAACTAACATCGATAAACCATTTTCTTACCTACGTAAATTTATTATAACCAACTTCCCGTAAAGCGATTTATAACACTTTATGTTTTAAACAAACAAATACACTTAGCACTGTCGTCACCGTCTTTACATAGTTACACACGTATCATGCTTTAGACGGATAGGAAGAGGTTCGCGTACCTACGCGGCAGTATCGTGATAAGCAAAATGCTCCAAGTACTACAACGCACTGGCCCTTTCCTCGCCGAGTAGAATCGCTACTCTTAGTACTTTCGCAAAAAGATCACAAGCGTCTATTAACTTTTACATACGGTTCCATTTCTCTGAAAATTCAGCGACGCCTCACCCCGCGAGCGTAAATCTCCTCTATCAGGTATTACCAAGCGACGGGGTTTACGTCTAACGGGCGTGTACAATTCTACTCGGCAATACTACTAGTCTCTTTCTGTCTGATCCTATGTAAATCTGATTGATTCTTTTCTTTACTCTTGGGCTTAAGTCAAAAAGCATTGCCAAATACAAAGTTGATTCTATATATAGTATACTTCAACTATATATTCTAACAACATGTAATTTCCAATTACAAATAGAGGACAAGATAATTACCTCGATAAGCCCATAATTATCCAAGTTAAATGTCGATCCTTAGCGTTTAGCTCGACTCCGGTGCTCGCGCTCGAAACAACCATAGAAGTTCTAACCAACCTACTTAATACCACGACCAACTATGGAGATTTTCCTTAGGGTTTGGTTTGAGACAAAAAGGACATCTGTAGTATTTAAGACTCTACGTATAGAGTATCTTTGGAATACTACAAGGCAAGCGGCTAAGGTATTTTGGGTATAATATGATACTTTTGAGAGTATTTCTACGAGAGGGTATTTATACGAGAATGACACTGAGAGGGGTGTGTACCCTCGGCCAACCCAGCTGAGGGGGTACTCTCGGCCAAGGGGAGGGCTCTCGGCCAAGGCCTCACAAAGGGAGAGGAACTCGGCGAGACCACTACTAGGGGAGGAAGAAAGCACCGAGACTTAGAAGTTTTGGGATGAAGAAGTCTTCACAAGGGAGGGTATTTATAGGGAGTTTAATGGACAAGATCAAGCCATGTGGGGGCAAGTGGAGGGCGAGATATGCCCAGTGCCACCAGTCCTACTCGTAAAACCCTGCAAATATCTACAAAATATCTACCGTGACTTGCCCGTTGATACGGCCAAGTGCTTGCTTGCTTCCAATGTGGGGTGACACGTATCGCCCTCGTTGGTCAAAATGTTCGTCTGGAAAAATCCATAAAAATAAGAAAAGACATGGCGGAATTTTCCTCGCATGAAGTTATGTAAAGCGTTTAGTCAAAAAGCGACTCTAGCAGGTGTTGTACAAATGTCATTCGGCGAGCCACTGCTGGCGGGGTGACCGTGTCACCCTCACTGGTAGCCCCTCATAAAACATCTTAGAAAAATATCCTGATGGCCAAAATCTAGAAACAAAGTGGGCCCATTAGCGTAAATTTCTCATGGGCCAGCGTTGACCATTTAGAAAATAAAATTCCATAATTCTCTAATATTCGAAGTCAGAATACCAAATCTGGGAATCAATTCCGTTAACGAACCTTTTTCCTTCCGCAGGAAACTTTTAGTGGAAAAATCTTTCTTTCTTCGCTCCGATCTTTACGCCGTATTCTGCGTGCGTGCGTCCTCGCATACATACCTTGGAACTACGAGGTATAACATTCTTCCCCCACCCAGAAACATTCGTCCGAATGTTCCTTCTAAATCCCCAAACATACTGCGTCGATATAGTCTACTGCTCTTATCTTACGAGAACAATCACGCGCTTTGGCGGTGACACTGCGCAAAACTTACATCAGTCACGAGAAACACCTCTACATCACCAAATACCTCTCGGGTCTAAAGTATACTCCAGTAGCACCGTGCAGCCTGACCTTTACGATATATCAGCGCTGCTTTGCAGTGCGGCCAAACCGAAAAACCGACGGGCTGCCCGTGCGAGCGCTCTTGGTTGAGCAGCGTCCACGAACTGCGTCTGTTTGGTTAACCAAACATGGGCCTAACACCCTCAGATCTACCTCAAGGCGGGACCACTACAAACAGACCCCACCACCATGCGGTCGCGGGTTGACCAGCGTGGCCTCAACCCGACAGGCAATGCTTGCGAAAACTCTGCTCCGTCAGGAAAACTCGCTAATCACGCTCACGAAAACCTAAGCGGTCTTCTTAGCTACTCGACTACCCTCTTTCATTCCATACTATTTGGGACCTATCGAAGCATGGCTCGCGTGCACTCCGATAAGGATCAAACATAACAATACATCTTTGCAGGATGGCGCACCTCTGGGTCTTGGCGCATTCTAAGGCTCGCGCCCATCCATCCCCGAATCTTACTTGGTTAACTAACGAGATTTCTAATCACAATTTTAACACCTTTTGTATCGAACATAACACTTATGATATACCCGTCTTATCACACACGCGATCTCTGCAGGGTTAAGGATATACTGTAACTCTTTGTTTCACTCGCTTAGTCATTACAATCAGGCACTGCCGTGGGTGGCCATTAAGGAAGGTGGCGAACTACCGCGATCACGAAGGTGAGTCCTCCTACTAGGACACTCTTTCGATGCAGACCACGGCGGTCGTGGGTTGACAAGTACCAATCTAAAAGCGTCATTCCCGGGATGACATCTACAGCGTTAAGCGACCAGGAAGCCACAGGTCGACCAACTCGCCCACCGAGCGTCCACGAACCTGCGTGGAGGACCTGCCTGCTTGGTGGATGTGCAAAATCTAATCCATTTGGTGAGGTGACTGCTTCTCGAAAGTTACCAAGGACGCTTCTTTGCTCGGCCTGCCTGCTTGTCGCCCGTTAACGTCGATTTCTACGATTCTCGACTGCTTGCGCATGAAAAGCGTGCAGGTGTGCTCGAAGCTAAGCGAAAATTACTCTTGCCTGACCTGCTGTAGATAGTCATCAAGACCTGCATTCGCGATACGTCGGTATACTCATATTACGTTCGTTCGTGGGCGAAGGTTCAAATATCGCCCAGCGCGATGGCGCTTGCGCGCCGTGCTAAACTCTGTGGGGCGGCGTGCCAAAACTCTGACGAATGACCTTTCGGTGATGGTTGGGCTGTGCTTTCGTAACCCTGCATGCTACTCGTAGCTCCCTCGGCTGCCTTGCCCTCGCGGGCGGGTTGCCTGCGGAGCATAGCGGTGAGAAAGAAATACGTTAGAGGTCCGACACACAACCTGGCTCTAAGGCGACCTCAGTGAGAAGAATAGAAACGATCACAAATATCATAGCCTCACGATTGTTGGTGTGGTGCACACGCCGATAATCGGGCTTTCTGATACGATGCATGGAGCACTTTTAGAGATTATTGCTCACGATACCAGCATAACGACCGTTAAGGGCGATTGCGCAGTGCACTACCGAGCGCCTGGTGATACGTACATCGAGAGAAAATCGCGGAACATAACACGTGAGTCATGAAAAAGAGATATAATATGCAGGCCAGCAAAGCGGTTTGCCTTGGTATATCGTAAAACACGAGGCAGTTTAATCCTTTTACAACCACACTTGTGATACTACAGACCTGCAAGATTTACAGGCGACTATGGCCGGAGGCGGGGCCATGTACACTAGTCCCTGAATGTACAGAACACACACCGACGAAACCACGTACCAAAAGATAAGCCTCGGGAAAGCGGAGCTTCGTCTGTTGATTTGTGATCTATGGCGAGGATCCACGGCCGTGTACCTCTACTGCGGCATGAGCCTGGCCGGATCTTCGATGCAATGAGTACCAGTATGTAAGCGTAAATCTTGTAAATGAAATCATACTAGTCTATATAAAGCGGGGCGTGTATGATAACGAACTTCGATTCGCGGCATAGCGATCATGTCGATCGGACTCGCCCTCAGTCGCTCGAATATAACTATGGGTCGCGCGTGGCATCAATCGTGTTGGCATTATGGCGCGTACCCGGAGTGCATCGGGTGTAGGCATGTCCGTGATGCGACAATAATACCGATGCCGTAGCCCGGCGTGCCCGGTTACTGCCGGTGTGAACACGTCCGGCGTCCAGCGATAATATCTTGGGTGATCCAGCCTGCGGCATTGGCACGTGCCGATGCATCGGTGTGAACGTGTCCGTAACCACGATATGATATACCGGGTAATCAACCGCGTGGTCTGCGTCTTGCGGGTCTGCATCGGTGTAGACATGTCCGTATAACATCGGCAATGAGCGATAATCAAAATGGAAACATGCGTGGAATTCTCGATCACGCCCGGCCTGCGATCGGTAAGTTCTCGACAAGTCAGGCATATGTCCGGTAAATGATGGCGAGAAATACAACACTTGTACAACAAGCCTATCGTCAATAAATCCTGGCGACGAGTTTCTTGTGACTGAAAGTACTTTCATAAGTCAGCGATACGTAGTATAAAAATCGTGACTATGTTTTAAGTAAACAAGACACTTCCCCTTTTGTAAAATCAAGTAACAACATTATTTTCCAGCGTTGATTTTGCCTATTTCAAATGCCAAGTCAACTTTATTTTAGAAAGGTTTCATAACTGCGTAGTCTTAATCTCTTTTAAAACAATTGGGTAACACGTGTCATATATGTGAGTAGTTTATTCTTGTTTATAACGATCTTATTACTGACCATGATCTAGAAAATGTAATATCATTTTGTCTCGTCTTAGACATGCGGATGGAGGTTTATTGGTTTTAATAACGCGTCATTATTCAATACATTTTCCTTTATTACTTATTTCGCTGTGCAACGCGGTGGTGCAGCCGATACGTTACGATTCGAAATCGATAAAACATTATCCTTTAAAAACCAAGTACTCATTACTCACGAATGAGGTTTCACGCAACGTCACATTAAAACAAATAAGTTAAGTCTCTTATCTTATAAGATCAAGTCTCTTAACCTAACATTGATTAAACCATTTTCTTACCTACGTAAAAGGCTATTATAACGACTTCCCGTAAAGGTTATAACACTTTATGTTTTAAACAAACAAATACACTTGCTGTCGTCCAGTGCTACGCCAGTTACACGTATCATGCTGGAACGGATAGGAAGAGGTTGGCGTACACCGCGACGAGTATCGACGATAAGCAAAATGCTCGAAGTACTCTGACGCTGGCCACGCCGACTCGCCGAGTAGAATACGCTACTCTTGTACTTTCACCTAAAAGGTCACAAGCGTCTTAACTTTTAAACATACGGTTCCCGTTTCTCTACAGAAAATTCGGCCTCACAGCGGCGTAAATCTCCTCCTCATCAGTGGCTGCAGAACCGACGGGGTTACGTCTAAGCCGGGCGTGTGCAATTCTACTCGACAATACTGCATGATTCTCTGTCTGATACGATCTATGTAAATCTGATTCGATTAACTTTTCTTTACTCTTGGGCTTAGTCAAGCAAAACGTTGCAAAAACAAGTTCAGTTCTATATATAGTATCTTCAGCTATATATTAACAACGTGTAATTTCAATTACAAATAGAGAACAAGATAATTACCTCGATAAGCCCATAATTATCCAAGTTAAATGTCGATCCTTGTAGCGTTTAGCTCAACTCAATGCTCCCGCTCGAACAACAGAAGTTCTAACGACACTTAATACTCGACCAACTATGGAGATTTTCCTTAGGGTTTCGGTTTGAGACAAAAGGACATCACAGGTAGTATTTAAGACTCTACGTATAGAAGTATCTTTGGAATACTACAAGGCAAGCGGCTAGGTATTTTGGGTATAGTAACAATACTTTTGAGATATTTCTGCAGAGGGGTATTTATAGAGCTGACACCACGAGGGGGTGTGTACCCTCGGCCAACCCGCTAGGGGGTACTCTCGACGAAGGGGAGGGCTCTCGGCGAAAGGCCTCACAAAGGGAGAGGAACTCTCGGCCAAGACAACTACGCTAAGGGGAGGAAGAAAGCTTTGAAGACTTAGAAGTTTTGGGATGAAGAAGTCTTACGAGGGAGGGTATTTATAGGAGTTTAATGGACAAAGATCAAGCCATGTGAAGGTAAGTGGAGGGCCAAAATATGCCCAGTGCCCTAGTCCACTCCTTAAAACCACTGTAAATATCTACACAAATATCTACCGTGACTTGCCCTTGATGGCGAAGTCGCGGCCCTTTCTTCCGATGTAGGGTGACACGTATACCCTCCCGTTGGTCCAAATATGTTCGTCTCTCGGAAAAATCCATAAAAATAAGAAAAGACATGGCGGAATTTTCCCTGCAAGTTATGTAAACGTTTAGTGAAAAATGACTCTAGCAGGGTGTTGTGCAGTAATGTCATTCGGCCGAGCCACAGGCGGGGTGACACGTGTCGCCCTCACCAATGGCCAACCACCGTAAAACATCTTCGAAAAAATATCCTGATGGCCAAAATCTAGAAAACAAAGTGGGCCCATGGCAAGTAAATTTCTCCGTGGGCCCAGCGTGACCATTTCAGAAAATAAAATTCCATAATTCTCTAATATTCGGGAAGTCAGAATACCAAATCAGGAATCAATTCGTTAACGAACCTTTTTCCTTCCAAGCGGAAACTTTTAGTGGAAAAATCCTCTTTCTTTCTTTCAATCTTTGCATGCCGTATTATTAAATGCGTCGTCCTGCATATACCACCGGAACTATGGGGTATAACACCGTACCACTGAAGGAGGTCGATCACAAACGGTGCAGTATGTAGGCGAAAATCGTAAATGAAATCATAGTAGTACATATAAAGGAGAGACATATATGATAACCCAACTACGATTCCTGATAAATAAGAAGTCATGTCCTGCGTCGAGGACTCACGCCCTCAAGTCATCGCTCAAACATAACTTCATGGGTCGCTTGTGGCATCAATCATGCGTGGAATACCTTCCGGCTGCCGGCGATGCATGATATAAAAGCACGAGAATCTCATCGCGACCCGTTCGGGGCAGTGGCCCAGTGCCTGCAGGGAGCACAAGTAGTCATACATCACAGTAACGGTGGAATATAAAACAAGGCAGAAGCGGTTTATAAAATAAGACACGTTTATGTGAACAAGCGTGCGCCTTTGGCGTATATATATAAACAAGGTTTAGCGATTACGCCAAACCATTGCCTGTGACTACGGACACCTGAAATATACAACTATGGCGGGACAGGGCCCTTCATACCACCTACTACAAACTATCTACAATACGAGGAGATCATACCAAAGTAGAGCCTCGGAGAAGATGGAGCTCACGACACCAATGCGAGAGATCACAGGATGCGGATCTAGCACACCTTGCCTACCTGCGGCGTGAGCGCGGCCAGAAGGAGTCGATTACAACGGTACCAAGTATGTGAAACTATAAAGCTGAAATGAAATCAAGTATTTAAAACCTTTTCACAAATACAATCGATTCAATTGCACATAGTGCCACATCCGCAACAGCGATAATAGGAAAAGCGTAACGTGTCTATTACAGGCGCGAATGATCGAAGCAGGCGATCGCCCGTAGTATCGTGCTGCGTGCCTAGTCACGGACTTCGCGGCCAGCGTAGGTCACACAGGACCGCGTGAGGTATTCCTCGCGTCGAGCGGCCCGACCGGCATCCGCTAGGCTCGCGGCCGCGTAGCACCGAAAGCCGCGTAGTCTCAGCGGACGCGCCAGAATCCGCGTCGGGCTAAACACCGGAATGATCAATCACGGAGCATACGGCTGCTCATATAGTCTCGCCCGAACGCGCCGTAGGCGTATAGACCGCGTCGAGGGGCAAGCCACCGGTATATGATCGAGGGTGGGTGATACAATAACGATCAGCGGACTTAGGTTAGCAACGTAAGCCTGCAAAAAGAATGACCCCGCACACGATGTTTGAGACACTAACCCGGTAGCATCATAATATGTCTACTTATCACACAAATCTTACTACACTTAGCAAATCAATCTGAGTTTTTATAAACAAACAAGTAAGCAGTTCCTTTTTATTTTTCTTAAGTTGTTATACTAACTTCCCGTAAAGCTAGTATAACTCTTAGCTTTTGTTTAAAAACCAAATATTTATCTTCATTAAAAATGATCGATATTCTTTTGAAATCTTCGGTTCTTTGTTATTGAGCTTAAGCGTGGCATTGCTTAAATAAGTATTGTCGAGCTTAAGCGTGGCGTTACCATAAAGTATTCGGGCTTAAGTCGAAGACATTGCGTAGTTATTATTCGATTAACACGTATGCGTCTCAAGTACTATATATTGTAAAATATCATGCTTTAGGAAGAATCACATGCATACCGTGAGCCCGAAACCACACGAAGTTGAATATGTCGCGCGAGGAAATCCGACTATAATAGTCATGGACATCTATCAAAGTCCCGGAGCTACTCACGAAGGTCATTCTAAGCGAGGGTTCACAATCCTACGGAAAGTCGGGCGGCTGCCCCTACGATGAGCTACGCCATGAGTCTCTTTGTGAAAGCAGTCACATGTGAGTACAATTCAATTATTCTTCTTTTAAACCGCCTGCGTGATAGCATCTATTCCTATTCTTTAATACTCTTACAGAGTATTTATACTTATTCTTATACTACGTTATATATTCTCTAATTATAAAGAGGTAAGTTTATTTACCTCTCAGTAAGCCCAATAATATCCTAGATAAAGTCGCTGAGCAAGGTTTAGCTCTAAGTTGTATGCCTTCAGATAGCTCGAGAAACCTGAAGTTCTTCACAACTACACTAAGTACAAAGGGATTTGGGCTAGGGTATTTTGGGCATTATAAAAATACTAGAAGGCAACTCTACCCGGGAGGGGGAGTAGATTTAGAAGCTGGGCTAGGGGGTAGGCCTCGGCCAGAGCTCACTCGAGGGAAGGTGTTTGGGCGAAGGCTAAGGAGAGAGGAGGATTGTTTTTAAGACTTGGAAGATAACTTTGTGGATGAAGGAACTCTTCCGTCACTAAGGGGTATTTATAGCTCAAGCCTGCCAGCAGCTTGATGGCCAAGATGAAGAGACAAGTGCAAGGCAAGTGTAGGGTGAGGATTAACTATACACAAATATCCTACTCAGCTCATGTGACTTGTGCCTGAGGCACAAAAGCGTGCCATGCGTTCTCGATTCGTCCAAATGGGCGTTAGTCCACGAGTGGGAGGGTGCCAAGTGTGCTTCGCCCTCGTTGGTCTAAAATGTTGCCGTCTCACCGGAAAAATCCACTTAAAAATTAGTAATGGCATGGCGGAATTTTCCTACGAAAGGCTGTGAAGCGTTTAGAGTCGGAAAAGCGATTCTTTTAGTGAGTTATTGTACAGCGTCGAAGGCTAACTTTAAGGCCAA